>CM022949.1:76939474-77125417 GCA_012931725.1 Litsea cubeba | reverse complement strand
CTGTTGAGGCACGTACGCACCCACGCTAGATTGTCATTAGGAATTAAACTCTGAATTTGCACTTGGTCCATTCCTCCAACTGAAATTTGGGTGGTTTCGCCACGAAGGATTATATGTGTTCCCCATATTGTTTGCATTGAACGGCTTCTGATAAGTATTCAATACATTGGCCTGTTCTTGCAATGCTTCATGTAAAGCTGGGACTGTTGGACAATCCGCAGATCCATGTGTATCAGAAGCACACATGCCACAAAACATGGCGGTTTCCTTATTCCTCCTAAGTTTTAAGGACTCGACTTCTTTTGTGAGTGCCGCAAGCTTGGCTTGGATGTCTATCTGATTGTTCACTTGAATATACCTCCACCCTTAGGCTGATTCAATTCCCTGGAATGATCTACCCCCTCAGAGGAGGCCCATTTTTGTTCATTTTCTGCCATCAATTCCAAAAATTCCCACGCTTCATCTGGTGTTTTTTGGTCGAATTGACCATTGCACACATCATTTCAATAAATTGACGCGTCTCAGGGGTGAGGTTTTCAATGAAAATCTCAATGAGACGGTGTGTTTCATAACCATGATGTGGACATGCGAGGATCAACTCGTTGAAGCATTCCCAACACTTAAAGTAGGGCTCTTTCTGATTTTGTCTGAACATTATGATGTCCCTCTTTAAGGTGTTGGTTTTGTGCCGTGGGAAGAACTTTTTAAGGAATTCGATGACACAAACATTCCAGTTATTAATTGAATTAGGCCTAAGTGTGTGGAGCCAAGCCTTAGCTTTATCCTTTAAAGAAAAAGGAAATAGTTTGAGTTTGATCACATCCGGCACCACGTTTTGAAGTTGAAGTGTAGCGCAGACTTCATCGAATTCCCTCAAATGTAGGTATGTGCTTTTAGAGTCTAGCCCGTGAAACTTGGGTAGAAGTTGGATCATACCAGGTTTTAGTTTATATTGATCCGCAACGGCGCCAAAAACTTGATCGGACCCAAGTGTAGGGTGCGATTGTAGTAATAATCTGGTAAGACCAGGTCGATCCACAGGGAGCTAATGAGATAAGGTTTTCCAACTTGTACCTGCCTTAAATGAAATCTAAAACTAACCTAATTAAAACCATTCCTACATTAATTAAAAGAATTAATTACAACTTCAATGAAAAAAAAATCTCCTAAAATTAAATTCCTAAATCTAAAAAGATCAAGTTGCTGCAAAATAGAAAACACATTAGAACATCCAATTATAAAATATTCTTAAAATATCACTAACCAAAATTAAAACTAAAAAAAAAAAAAGGAAATGGAAAATAAAACGAGTTATGAGAAAAAAATCAATCCAAAAATATATATATCAAATCAAATCAATCTAAATTGGAAACAAATCATTCATCTAAAATCAAACTCCCTAAGATTAGAAACCTATACTAGATTAGAAACCAATTAACTTTCCTAAGTTAAACACTAGATTAAGATAAGAATCTAAATGATACACTTTCTAAAAGAAAACAAATCGGAGAGTTAATTTTCCTAAATAAAATACAAGAATGATGAGGATGCACTCTTCTAAGAAATAATTATGGGACACAATGCATGGATGTGCAATATGAACATGTGCCGAATTCTTATGTATGCAACCCTATATCTAATGCATAGGTAAAAAAAAAAAAAAAATGCATACTGCTGAAAATCAACTACACTATAGTGCATGAATTATCATGAAGAAACCACATGATGCATGAAATTGAGTCACAACAGAAATCAGATTTTTTTTTTTTTGTTGCTGTGTTCAACACTTTTCAGAACTGAACTTGTTCAATTTTAACACAAGAAAAATAATTATTTTACTGCTGCAAAAACAGTATATATATACCATTGCACTATGCACAAATCGGCCAGCACTATTCCTTACTTCATGTATTTTTCTTGCTTGAGACCTGAATTGGTTCCATGTGGATACCAACGCTGATTATCAGATCTATAAATTCCCTTAATCAGCAAGTGTGTCAAGGCCAAAAAAAAACTAATCTGATTACCAAACTGCCCCTAATAATTTCAGCCTCGGGTGTTTAGACTATTAGCATCATTCCAACATGACTTCTGTACTGAGATCACTTAAGTCTCACTTCTGATTTCTAAGTTTGAAATGAATGATAACTTTAGCCATATTCTAAAAAATGAAGATATGCATGAATTTAATGCGTGTTTCAGCAGTAAGAAAAACTAAGCAGTTTTATGCAGGAATGTAACTTTAAGGTGCAGAAAATAATAAAAAAAAAATCGCCATAAAATAAAAGCAACACTTCAAATCAAAAGATGGTAAAAAGAATAATAAAGGTGGTGAGTTGCTCATTAAAATCTCATTCTCAATCTTGGACCCAAAAAAAATTAGAAGTGCAAACCTAGGGTTTCATTCTTCAACTTGGGTTGTCAATCCAGGTTAAGAATGATAAATCCTCACTTTTTAATAAATAAATTTCAAACTTGGATTCTTAAACTTTTCTTGGTCAACCCTCTTCAACTTCACATTGTATTGCCACCAAAAATACCATGTATCCGTAGAAAACAAGGTATATTGTGAGGATGCTTAGGTGAGTTGTTAGTAATTATTCCAAGCCAATTAAAATATTTAACCAAAAGTAAGAACTAACCCTATTGCATGGATCACAAATCTAATATTAAGAGATACACAAATCAAGAACACAATTTAAAAGAAACAACTGTATTTACTAGCATGAAAATTCTTTACAAGGAATATAATATTAAAAAAAATTACATACTAGGATGTTGAGAATCCCTCTTTCTAGTTGAAACCACAAGCGAGGCAATCCCAACGGATCCTCAACTGGGGGAGGAGGACAAGGTACTAGAGTGGGGTGCCGATGACGTAGCATAACGTCATCACTCCCGGCATAAGTGGCGGTTACATGGGGACATCTTTCTCATGATACCTCATTTCATCTTTTGGGTTTTTGATCTTTTGAATTTGTCTATTCTAGCATTGTAAATCTTTTGTACCAGGACCTAGGTTTTTGGGATGGTCCTGATGTTTATAAACTTTATATGTTTTTCTTTTCAAACTTGAATATATATAATGGAATGAGATCCATACTTGCTTTGATATTCCTACAGGTTTATTGTTGTGTACCGGATAAGTCCCGTTGATTATTTGTTAATGAGGTTTAAATACAATCCTCACAGTGGACTTCGATCCTTGGGCATTAAGGGCAAAAATTTTTAATTAGCCCTAAAACTCACACCCCGAATCCGGTTTATTCTTTAATCGGGTTCGGGGCCGTGACACAGGGGAACGTTCGAACGTAGAGAAAAGCAAACCAAAAAATGAAGTCTTGCGGTCCATTCTATAAAGAAATGAAAAATAAAAAGAATAAACCCAAGATTTGTCCAATCCAATGAATTATGCCAACCCTCAAGATCTAACAATCTTCCCCTTTGGTAATTCAAGGACAAAACTTTCTAAAACATACAATCTACCATTTTTCAAAAGACCCAGACAAAAAGAGAAGAAGAATTTGGAAGCTTGAGAAGAACACCTGCAAGAAAAACAAGCCAAACACCAAAGAAACCAAACTTATCCAATAGACAAGAGAAATAGGATTCCAAGTTAGTTTAATTGAAAGCATTCAACAGAGATAAGCCTAAAAAGAAGATAACAAGACAACAAGTTCCAAGTCCAACACAAAAATCTACTCCCCCTTTTTTGGACATGAAATCCAAAGGAAATAACAAAATAGAAAGGTACAATACGAAACAAACCAGGGAAAACACAAAAGCTAAAGATGATGATGGAAACTGGCACACACTGAGTAGTTGGGGAGGCCAACCAGAACGTCGCAAGAGATCCATCATGTCAGAAAAGCTCGGACACATTTCAGAGAAAGCCGTCATTAACTCGAACCTCAAGACGACCCAGACGCTCATTTAGTGCAAGAAAACTCCCCCTCAAAGTCATGATCCACTCTGAAGGTCCAGATCAGGGAGGGACCAGTCCTGATGGTTCTCCCTCTTCTTCGTCAGCTTCTTCATCATCTTCATCATCCAAATCAATCACAGGAAGATGAGATTTGGACTTCTCCCAGGTAAAACGATCAATAAACGATCAATCTTAGTCTTTGGATAATCATATCCTCATTGTGCTATGCCTCAAGACCGGTATTGAATAACAACCTAGATAATTGTAGGAAAGGGAAGAACGACATTGGTCGGTGCAGCCATCATCCTTGTCATGCCTCTGAATACAGTCAAAGGAACATCCACAGCCTGGTTGGTGCCAATGTAATAGAGGAGATATCCATTGTCCTTGGTGATACCAGATTTGTGCCCTTTAGGATACAGATTGTGCCTCAGAAAGATGTGGAGCAGCCTACAGGAATCAGTGAGCCTATTTTGATTGAGAGAACCCTTCTTCCAGTCAATGGGTTTCTCTGACAATGTCCTGGCTACTTTGTTGAAAGAAACTGGATAAGTGCCACTATGAGGATAGACAGCCCCTTCAGATCATGGAATTTCCAATAAGGCACTAAGGAGATCTGGAGTGATGTTAAACAGATTTCCACACACAAAGGACTTAAAAGAATCTTCATTTACTTCATGCATGTTACAATAAAATTCTCGAACCCAATTCAGCACAATAGTGAAACCACATTATATAGCACTCTCCATTGACGATTATGCATCAAGTACCGAAATCAATATCAGTCAGCTCCTGGTAAAGGATAATGCGTTCTTGGACAACATTCCTTTGCTGAAACTTTCTCAAGAAAAGATTTGATACATCTCACTCAAGAATCTTGATGTATCAAAGGAAGAGCGATGACAGGTGCGCTTACGAGGAGCCATGGATCAGAAAATAGCTTTAGAACAAAGCCTGAACCCACTACTGATAGTGTAGAGATCCCACAAATCAGCAACAAAGTTGATAGCAACAACAAAAGGTAAAGAATTGAAACCAAGCAAAACCGCCAATCACACCAATCAACAACAAGGAGAAAGAACATCTCCAATAAGCACTAAACTCCTGAGAACAACACCCCATAAGCAAAAGAACATCCAATTTCATGGAAAACAAACCATGGCCAACCATAATCCAGCTTCTTCACCCGTTTCCACCAATCAAAATCACAAACCCAAAACAAAATCACCAAGTTTCTTCCACTTCCATCCACACCACAAGCCATAATACAAACAATAGGAAGAAGCAAAAATAATAAAAGAGATGATCATGTATATCCAGAGAGAAAACAAGAGCATCAAGATAAGGAGAACCCACAAGATAAATCCAAAAGACCATGTGAAGAAGAAAGAAAAACACAAAGAGATTTCAAAACCTAGCAAAAGAGAGAGAAAATAAACGATAGAATGAAAGGAAAATGATGGGGAGGAAGAAAGTACTTTGAAACTAGAAGATGATGGACTCAAACTAGTGAAAAAAGAAAAAGAGGGTGGCGGCTGTGTTCGAACAGAGAAGAGAAAATGAGAAAAGAACCTAGGGCTTTGAAAAGATAAAGGGGCACGAAGTTCGAACGTTCGAAGTAACGTTCGAACGTTCGATGGAAATAAAGAAAAAAAGATAAAGAAAAAGAATCTGGCAAAAAATGATCTGTGATGTGTGTGAGAAGGAAAAATCAATTTTCAAGATAATCAAACTCCCCCTGAATATTATAACCCATCTGAATGTCTCCTTCTAAACCGAACAACACTAAAAAAAAATTTAAACATTTTCTCAATCAATTTTTTTATTTTATTTTATTTTAACAAAGCCTGGTTCCTTAAGCTTTCTATTTAACCCTTGTAACGAGCAGAAGGCCAATAACTCCCAAGTCAGATGACTTTAGGACACTAGGTATAGAAATACCCCTACGGACTTAACAGCTCGGGTCAAAAAGGCTACGAACCCAAACTTTTTTTTTAATTTTATTTTTAAATCACTCAACTATGAAATGAGAACTCATTGGGGGAGCAAACACAATGAGTCTACATAACCGAGCTAATCTAGCCAAATAAGACCAATTAGGGAGCAAGCCCAATAGGACTTCATCAGCAATCTAAAATTGTCAAACAAGACGAGCTAGGTAGCAAACCCAGCAAGACTTCGTCAACGACCTAAATTCGCCAGGAGACAAGAAGATAAACTAATAGACAGAAGAAGTAATGGAAATAAGGAGCAAACTCATTCCATTTGAAATACTTTCAAATGAAGTGTCGTGTGAAAAGATAGATCAAAATCACTAGAAAGAAACACATAAAATTAGGACAACAGACTAACACCAAGAGACTTACAAAGAAATTCAAACCTAGTAGGATCAAGAGGTTTAGTGAGAATGCTTGCTAATCGATGTTCTATAGAAATGTGTTCTAAGGTCAAGACTTTCTCTTCTACTAGGTCACGAATGAAGTGATGTCGAATATCAATGTGTTTCGTTCTTGAGTGTTGCACAAGATTTTTAGATATATCTATGGCGCTCTTGTTATCACAAAAGACGCTCATTGTTCCTTGCGATAACCATAATCAAATAACATCTGCTTCATCCATAACAGTTGAGTGCAACAGCTTCCTACAACAATGTATTCGATCTGATTCTGCTGTGGACAATGAAGTGGAAGTTTGCTTCTTGCTATACCATGCAACTAAGTTATTTCCAATTAGAAAACAACCACCTGAGGTACTCTTTCTGTCATCTACACACCCAGCCTAATCAGCATCAAAGAAACCTACAACATCAGTGTTAGACTCACGAGTCATCCAGATACCATAGTCTACATTCCCACTTATGTATTTGAAAATACGTTTCACACTTCTTATATGGGATTCTTTGGGACTAGACTGGTGTCTGGCACAGACTCCTACACTGTATGAAATGTCTGGCCCACTGGCAGTGAGATACAAGAGACTACCAATCATGCTTCTATATAGGGTGTTGTCCACATCTTTTTTCCACTGAAGTCAGCACTCACTTTGGTGGTAATGCTCATGGGTGTCCTGGCATGCTTTGGAGAAGTCAAGCCAAACTTTTTCAATAAACTTTTGGCATATTTAGCTTAAGAAATAAAGACTCCTTCCTCATTTTGCTTGACCAGTAGTCTAAGAAAAAAAGATAGTTCTCCAACCAGACTCATTTCAAATTCATTGGACATAGTGGAAGAGAACTTCTTAACCAGGACTTCAGAAGTTGCACCAAAGACGATGTCATCAACGTTTATTTGAGCGATCAGAATGTTGCCTTTCTCATTGTTTATAAACAAGGTTTTGTCAACACTCCCCCTCTTGAACCCATTCGAGACTAGAAACTGTGTTAATCTCTCATACCAAGCTCTAGGGGCCTGTATCAATCCATACAATGTTTTGTTAAGTTTGTACACTAGATCTGGATGGTGAGGGTCTTTAAACCCCTTTGGTTGCTCCACATACACTTTTTCATTCAAGTATCCATTCAGAAAAACACTCTTAAACATCCATCTGGTGAAGTTTGATTTTCAAATAATAGGCAATAGCAACAGAATGCGAATGGACTCAAGCCTTGCAACTGGTGCAAATGTCTCATCAAAGTCGATCCCTTCTAGCTGAGTATAGCCTTGAGCCACCAACCTGGCTTTGTTCCTGATGACCCCTCCCAACTCATCTGTCTTATTTTTTAATATCCATTTTGTTCCAATGACATTGGTGTGGGTGGGTCTAGGAACCAGCTCCCAGACTGAGTTTCTCTCAAATTTTGCCAATTCATCATGCATTGCATCTATCCAAGAATCATCTTTTAAGGCATCAACTACATTTTTAGGCTCTAGACTAAAAACATAACAATAAAAATTTACCTCATCACGAACCTGTTTTCTAGTCTTCATTGGAGCTGAGATGTCTCCAATAACCTTGTCAAGAGGATGATCCTTCGTGACTTGTCCCTTTTGAGAGCGAGGATGCACTGCAACTTGGTCATTTGGAACTCCTTGTTCAAAATCAGGACTTGTTGAGTTACTATTCGGAGAGAGATCGAGTCCCAAACTATCAACATTTCCAAAAGTCTGCAGATTGTTGTCATTACTTTCATGATTAGAGTTATCAACCTGTGAAGAGGAAGGAGTGAGAATGAGTTCCTCCTCATCATCAGAAATATGTTAAATTACCCCAATGTCATCCACCACAACATTCACAGATTCCATAACAGTAGAGGATTCAGTGTTGTACAGACGGTAAGCTCTACTGTTAAGGGAATAGCCTAAGAAGAACCCTTTAATACTTCGAGAATCAAACTTTTCCAAATGCTCACGATCCCTAAGGATGTAGCATTTACTCCCGAAGGTTCGAAAGTATTTCACACTAGGCTTCCTGTTATGCCAAATCTCAATGGAGTTTGCTTTGTTCCTGGCCTGAGAGAGACACGGTCAATGATATACATAGCTGTGTTGACCGCCTCAGCCTAAAAACGTAGAGGAATGTGTTTGCTATGTAGCATAACACGGCCATTTCTTGAACTACCCGATTTTTCCTCTCAACCACTCCATTTAATTTGTTGAGGTGTTTTTGGAGCAGAAAATTCATGCTTAATGCCATGCAAAGAACAAAATGAGTTAAAGTCAGAATTATCAAACTCTGAGCCATGATTAGATCTGATATGAATCGCTCCTCCAAACTCATGAGATTTTTCTGTCATCAATAAAGCCCACAAATCATTGAACACTTCAAAGGACTTAGATTTATCTCTTAAGAATCTAACCCAAGAGAAACGAGAGAAATCATCAACTATAAGAAATATATATTTCTTCCGGCCAATGCTCTTCGTTTGGGTTGGACCCATAAGATCCATATGTAGCAACTCCAAAGGTCGTCTAGTAGCATAATGATCAGTCTTCTTGTGTGAAACTTTAGTTTGTTTACCTTTTTGACATCGACCACATACGCTTTTGGATGATTTTTGTAACTTAGGAAATCCACGTACTAATTCGTACTTGGATAACCTTTCCAGATCAATATGATTCATGTGTCCCAAGCGTTAATGCCATAAATCAACATCACTCACTTTGTTGAATGACAATTCAACATACTTTCAATGCCCACAGTGTAGCAATTATCTGGTGTTCTTTTGCCATAGATTACACTCTTTCCCTCCCTAGCAACAATTGTGCATTCTTTCAGGGATAAGTGTATATCATACTCAGTGTCACACAGTTGATTGATACTAAGAAGATTAACTTTTAGTCCATCCACATAAAAAACATTAGAAAGAGTGGATATTCCAAGGATACACACAGTTCCTTTTCCAATAATTTTGGACTTTCCACCATCACCAAATTGTACAATTTCTCCATCACACTTCTCAAGAGAAGTGGATAAGGATTTGTTTCCAGTCATATGCCTTGAACATCCACCGTCCAAGTACCACACATGTGAGTCTTGTGCCTTAAGAGCAGACAATACAACATTGCAACGCAATTCAGCTTTTCGTATCCACAGAGATTTGGTCTTGACTTGTGACCGGGGATCATGAATCATCCTTTATTGCTCATGTAATTGCGTTTTCAACTTTCGACACAATGGTCGAATGTGTCCTCTGATCCCGCAATAATGACAAATAGGGACCGAGTTGGTCAACAATTTTCGACAAAATGGTCAAATATGACTTGTCACCCCACAATGGTGACAAACAGGCACAAACTTAGTTTGAATGATTTTTTTCATTTGAATCAACAGGAACAGAATTCACATGAGTAATAAAAGGATAGTAAGGGTGTTTTCATTTTGGATGGGACCTTTAACAAAGACAGTGTTACCCTTTGAAAATGATGAAGAAGCAACATCACCATAACCTATCCCGCATTTATCCCTCTTTTGTTGGCTTAAGATTTCATCCAAAGTTAAGGACCCGTTGTTCATCCTTTTGAGAGTACATTTTATTGCAGACAATTAACTGTACACCATATTCAATTTTCCCTCAATATCAAGCTTTTGATTTTTGAGAATGAGTACTTCACTTTGGAGATCTTTCAGAAGCTTTTCATTATCACATCTATTTTTACCAACATCATTTGATAGCTCAGTCATCTTAGAACACTCTAATTCTAGTTGACTTACCTTGCTCTTAGCTTCACATAACTCATTCGACAAGGCAATGTTTTCAAGTATTTCAACTTGACTGACTTCTTGTCATTTATCTTTGTAAGCTTCATGGTATCTTTAAGCAGCTTTTCATATTTAGTTTCCATGTCTTGATCATCATTAGATGATTCGAGAAAATTCATTTCATCATCTGACTTAACATCTTTGTCAGACAAGCCCTGCACAGAAGAAATCTTAGAAGAACGAGACATAAATGCAACAAATTTTCCACCAGCTTCTCTGACAGACTCTGAATCACTTTTCTCATCTTCTGAGTCATCATCCCAAGTGACATTCAGAGCTCTATCCAATCGCTTTTCAACACGATTAGCACATTTTGCAGGGCACCCATATCCTTGACACTCAAAGCATTTGATGTCCTTTGAAAAATTCTTAGGCAATTTTTTGCCTGGGGGCTTGTCACCATTAGGGACATAGCTATTCCTAGTTTGTCCCTTGTTTTTCAAAAAGTTCCTCTTCATCCCACTCTTGTTGTTAGTCAAAAACTTCTTAAACTTTTTCACAAAGAAAGCATCCAGCTCTTCATTTTCTGAAGTAGCCTCTGTTTCATCATCAGACTCACAGCTCTCATTTTTAGATGAAACAAGAACCATTCCTTTGGGTTTGAGAGAAGGCAAGTAATTGGCCTCATAAGTTTGGAGATTTTCAACTAGTTCATCAACTCTCAAGGAGTCCAGATCTTGAGTCTCCTCAATTGCCACCACTTTAGCATGATACTTTGGGGGAAGAGATCTTAAGATTTTCTTAACAACTTTAATGTCTGAAACTAATTCCCCTAAGGTGAAACAATTGTTAACTATGTCACCCAATTTCAGATTGAATTCATCAAAAGTTTCAGAATCCTTCATCTTTAATGATTCAAAAGCAGTGTCATAATTTTGGAGCTTAGTCTGTTTGGCCTTATCTATACCCTCATGGACCATTTGAAGAATATCTCAAGCTTCCTTAGCAGTGGTGCAAGTGGAAATTCTCTGAAACTCCGAAGGAGATAGACCATTGTAGATGGCATTAATGGCTTTGCTATTACAATTTGAAGCATATTTCTCCTCCTTAGTCCATTCAGACTTACGTTTGAGAACAAAACTCCCATCAATTTCAATTTTAGGTAAAGAATACCCATCTTCAACGCAATCCCAAAATCATCATCAATAGATTTCAAAAAGGCAATCATCTGAACCTTCCAATAAGCATAGTTAGGTCCAATTAGCAGAGGGGGCTTATTGGTGGAGGTTCCTTCTTTCTTGGATTCCTTTTTCTAGATCTGATAGATCGATTCACACAGTATTTTAGTGTGACCTGCTCTGATACCAATTGAAGTTTTTAAACCCTCAAATCCTAAGGGTTAAGGTCCTCAATCAGATCTAAAAGATGTAATTCTAAAACAACAAAACAATCGAAACTGAAACAAAGAACAATCACCACACGAGACAGCAATATACGTGGAAAAACCCAAATAAGGAGAAAACCACGGGTCCTGGAACTCGGTCCGGTAAAGAGATCAATCTGTGAGGCCCCACCCCTTTGTGGGCCCTCCATTTGAATTTGAATACTATGTATTAGCTTAGTATATTAATTATATTAATTAGGGGGGGGGGGGGCTTAGTGGGGGCTAGTTATGCATTTTTCATAGGTATAGATTAGGTTAGTTTAATTATGTGTTTAGTAGATTAATAGGGGGGTTTTCCTTAGGAATTCTCTAGAAACTACCCAATGACCAAAGCACCCTTACCCTAACCTTAATCCCATTTTAAACCCTAAGGGCTTTTTTGTCCTAAACCCAAAAATCCCAACCTATTTAAACTATGCCTTCCCCTACCAAACTAGAACACTATTCATCTTAATTTCCATCTCTCTTTCCCTCTTCTTCTCCAACGAGCAACATCATCTCTCTCTCTCTCTCTCTCTCTTCCCAGAATTTCTTGGACGATCAACAACTGTGCCCTCCCTGCTGCTGGGATTCTTCTCTATATAAGTGGTTTCTATTCTTCTCCTTCTCTCTTCCTCCTGTCTGCAACTGATCAAGGCAAGTAACTCTATGTAAATAACTTAGAATGCATGATCTCTTCTTCCTCTTGATTCTGCAATTTTAATTCTGTATGTAATTGTTTGATGTATCCTTGAGCCTGTTTGTTGGTTTGTTTGGCCATTGATGGATGAGGATCACCTCATTTGGATGATCGATGGTTAGGATTGATGGATGGTGGGGCATTGAAGTGTCTTCTTTGCATGGTGTTGTTTGTGTATGTGATGAATTAATGGATGGGAAATGGTCTGGGGAGGAATTCAGTGTAATAGCAGTGGTATAGGGTGCTCTGTACCAGTTCCGGAAGAGAACCCAGTGAAGAACCCATTTGTGACTTTGAGACCGGGACCCAGGTGGGCCACCCTATGACTGATCAGGGCCCCACATCTGGTAGAGGGGCCCTGGGCGACCTTAGGGGTGTAGTCTGATTAAGAAGTGATCAAGGATATAGGGGCCATTAACTGTGTTGATTGGCAACCCAAAAGACCCAAACCGTGATGGACTTTTCCATTTCTTTCTTTGGATGTTGTGGGGCCCATGTGGTCCACCTTTGGAATCAGGACCCCATATCTGATGGAGGGGCCCTGGGCGACCATGTGAGTGGTGTTTGATTTGGATTTGGATAAGAGGTGGGCCACCATCCAAGAGTTGCATAGGGTCGGCGTCGTTAGTGTTCTGTAACAGAACATGGGTTCTAGTTACAAAAACGTTTTGTGTAAAGAAAGGTAGGAGATGATGGCCTTGGGTGGTCCGAGGGTGCATGGGAAAAAGGAAGAAATGAGGGAGCATGGAGAAAATGTGATCCAACAACTTGTGGGGCCCAAGTAGGTCTTTGATTTCAGATCAGATCCGGACATTGGATCAGGGTCTGCTTAATGAACCTGATGATGAGTCCTGATCTAGGACTGGGACCCGTGGGGCCCACTAATCTAATGACCTATATGTTTTATTAATCAAACCTATGTTTTTTTTTATTAAATAAAAAAATTAAACCTTAGCCTTTTTAATGAGACCCCTTGACCTAGTGACCTAGGCTCCCTTCTTATCATGGGTTTAGTATATTAATAGGGGATTACTTACCCGGACCCATTAATTTAATTAATTAAAAATAAATTTCTTAGTTTCTATTTAAATACAATTGGACCCATTAATTTTAGAAAGTTTGAGGTGGGACCATTTAACCTAATGACCTGGGATTACTTTTAACCATGGGTTAGTATATTAATTAAGTACCTTGACCAATTAGTTTCATTAATTAAAATAAAACCTATTAGTCTTATTAATTAAAATAAGATCCTTAGTTTCTAATTTATACCTTTAGATCCATTAATTAGAGAGAGGTCCTTTAACCCTTTTGGAACCCAATCAGAACCCTTGTGCATAATCTGGATTTTTCCTCAGACCCAGAAATCAGTGTATGTGGTTGACCTAGCTTAGTCGTTTGGCCGAGCTCAGTAGATTGACCGAGCTTAGTGTTTGGCCGAGCTCCGTGTTCTAGCCGAGATCAGTGTTTGGCCGAGCTCAGTGTCTTAGCCGGGTTCAGTGTTTGGCCGAGCTCAGCGTCTTAGCCGAGCTCAGTGCTTTGACCGAACTCAGTGCTTAACCGAGCTCAGCGCTTGACCGATCTCAGTGCTTAACCGAGCCCAGTGCTTGACCAAGCTCAGTACTTATCCAAGCTCCGAGCCAAAAGACCGAGACCAGGTAACCGAGATCAGGAATTTTAGAGAGAGAGAAGCTGAAACCTGGGACACCCCTTAGCCAGAATTTGCAGTGTGCGCGGTTAACCGACCAGGCCAGGAGGTTGACCGAACACACTGGAAATTCCAATAATTCAGGACTATACCTGAAGGGTGAATACTCTCTGATCCCAGTGTGCCGGGTTGACCCCAGGCCAGGAGATCAATCAAGCACACTGTGTACAGTAAATTTCCCAGACTTTAGTTTCTCATGTTGTGATCGTTTGTTGGGCCCATTGACCATCCAAATGACTCCATCACTGTGCCAACCACGAGTCAATGGTGTAGCTCAGCCTTGACTCGTGGGGTCCACTGATTAGGGTCCATGTTATGTAATCTGAGATGATTCGACCTTTATACGTTACTAATGATGCACATAACTTCTAAGCACCAAACACAATATTCCTTAGCATCTGTGGTTTCACTTAAAGATCGAATTACCTGAGATGGACCTGTATCCGAAAGTGGACCATTTACCTAGGTTGGACTGTTGCTATCGCCCTATGATTCGTGTACTTGGAGGTTCATCTTCCTCATATTATCACTGTCACTCTATTGTCCTTGTGTTTGCTTATACCTATTAATTAAATGGAAAAATGGAGGACCTAAACCTAGGACTACTTAGAGGTGACCCGGTAGTGTGATTGGGGTGAACATTGACCCGTGTCTGTGGCTAGGCGGGCCCTTTTGTTGGCCTAAGTTTGGGTGTGGATTGCCCTAGATGGGAGATGTTAGATTGAATGGGCTTGTAACCCATTATGGATATAGATGGATTATATGTTAATGGATATGGACTTGTATATCATTTGGACTGTTCTAAACCAGACCATGTATATGGTGGGCCTTGGTATGGATCCAATAATTGGGCTTGAACTTGGATCATGTTCCATGGATTACTTGGACCTCTTAGAGACTTTGTTAGGACCTTGCTCGCGCAAGGCAAAGCCTAGACAGACGCAGACCTTTATTGTTTCCTAAGTCGGCATAAACATTCACTCGGTTGATTTAAGCTTAGCCAGTTGGACTGATCATCACTGATAGGAGCTATTGAGAGGATTGTGTGGCTATCATGATGAGCACTGTTGGGACGGACGGTGTGATGCCGGTTCCGGTCGTTGTGGATGATGTTGATGATATTTTGCGGGGTTAGTAATCCCTAGCATTAGCTTAGGATCCCTACCGCGACTATATTCAGTATGGGAGGGCCGCGGCATAATATCCCGCGGTGACCAGCTTATGTGGATGTGCCATATTGTGTAGGTTTATTACTGTTATGCTTATTATGATTCTACATTGTTATCTTGCACGACTGTATAGCATATGTACCTTTGTTACTCTCTTAACTTTATACATGTCTCTACTCATTTTGATGCATACATCCTATATTATCTGCATATTGTGACTTGCCAGATCTTTAGATCTGACCCACTCTTGGTGCTTAGGTCTTGACCCCGAGATCGATGACGACGCGCTCGCGCTTGCGGCGGCACCCGTAGTCGGGGACTACGGATGGGGACAGGCCGACCATGAGGTCGAGCCGGTGATTGGAGAGCCTACACCTGGGGTTGAGTGATATCTGTTGTTTTGGGATTTTTGAGAGAGTCTGTTGTAGTGAGAGGGTATTATTGTAATTAACTTTGGTTTTATATCATTGTCACATTTAGGCTGGACTTCAGCCCATTTATATTTGATATATGGATGATACCTTATGCTTCCGCTATCTCTGATATTGCTTCCGCTATACTATCATGCTTCCGCAATTAACCATTGTTATTATGTTGATGAAAAAGTTTTAAATTGGACCTCACTGCGGACCTACGATCTTGGAAGTTCTCGGATTTTCCGGGAAGTAGGGCGCCAATTTCGGTACTTTGACGGTTTTCTCGGTATCCGAAATTCGGGCGTTACACAATCACTATCAATTTGAAGATTACAAGAGAACTTACAATCCTTCCTCAGTTTATCAAAAAACCTAAGGACTGGAGAACCTCATGTCGATGCAACGCCGTTCATGTTCTCCTGTAATTGACTCTTCGCAATCTAATCTCGAAGCCGCTTCAAGATCACAATAAGACAAGAATGATGGAAATGGTATCTAGAGGTGAAATTACCAATTCCTGAGTGGAAGATGTCTCTAGAGGATGAATAGATGTCTCTCAAGTAAATGAGCTCTTGATGTTCGAAAAAAGATAATTAGGGCAAAGGATAACAACCGAGATATATATATATATATGGAAACATTAGGGTTTAGCCCGAAATAGAAAAACAGATAGGAACGCTCGAACGTTCGAACGTGTAAGTGAGACGTTCGAACGTTGGCTCTCTCGGGAAAAAAGGCTCGAAGGCTTTGCACATCTTACGTTCGAATGAAAGCAAGGTGCGTTCGAATGTTGGGGCTCTCGGGAAAATGGACTGGATGCATTGATGATAGAACGTTCGAACGAATGCAGGGTGCGTTCGAACGATGAGGCTCTCGGGAAAAATGGCTTGGAAGCACTGATGAAAGATCGTTCGAACGAATGCAAGGTGTGTTCGAACGATAAGGCTCTCAGAAAAAATGGCTTGGAAGGCTCTGAAGTAGGAATGTTCGAACGAAGCAGGGGAACATTCGAACGTAGAGAAAAGCAAACCAAAAAATGAAGTCTTGCGGTCCATTCTATAAAGAAATGAAAAGTACAAAGAATAAACCCAAGATTTGTCCAATCCAATGAATTATGCCAACCCTCAAAATCTAACAGAGTTTTTAATTGTGACGGTCATAACTTATCTCTGCTTGCAGTGCAGGTAACCGAGCTCATCGATGGCATCTTCATTGGTTCCTCTTTCAATCATGCGGTTGGAGATGGGACTTCTTTCACCCATTTCTTGAATGCGTGGTCTGATATCACAAGAAGAGGAGGAGAAGGAGGTGATTGTACTTCTGATGCTCTAGTTGGTGAACGTAGGTTTGGAGATCTGGAGCTTTCGCTTGTTTGTCTCCCATTCTCTGGAGTTGATGATTTATAGAGAGATTTGAAGCTCCGTTACTGAGGGAGAGGATCTTTCATTTCGCGCCAAAGTCCATAGCGCGGCTGAAAGAGAAGGCGAACCAGGCGTGCAACTCCAATAAGATCTCATCATTTCAGGTATGGTTTCCAAAACGGTTTCGGAATTTTATTGACCGATAGTGGTGGGCACTGTCATACTGCACTGATGTATCGATCTGTGGTGGTAGTGAAAGTTGTGAATCCGGATCCTGTTTGGACCAATGATGGGGTGACACATGGGAGGAGGAGTCAAATTAGACATGGGAGGAGGACTCAAATCAGCTGACAACTCATCTCCTCCAATGAATAAAAAAAAAAAAAAACATCTCCTCCACGTGTTGCCCCCTCATTGGTCCAAACTGGTTTTGTGTTTGGTCCAAACAGGGGATCCGAACTCGTAAGTTGTTGGCTAGGTAAGTAAGCTGAGGAATATTCCCACAACTTTATCCCATTTTTTTTCTACAAAGGGTGCCGATCTCTTTTTAACAACCGGCTATTTTCCTAAGCACATGAATTCCTTGCCTCCCTCACACACTTAGTAAATCACAACCATTGGTTCCTTAGCTGTAGTCATAGCCAACTGCGCTACCTATCGATGTTAAAACCCTCTTTGCTAAAAATAAACAGAGAGAAGATTAAGCTTTTTTTTTTCCATCCAATTCAACCTAGGATCCCTCATGATGTCTTTGAACGCTTGGAATTTTATGAAAATGTAATTTCATTATAATAAAAGGGAGATTTTAAAAAAAATTATAAAAGTTTTAGCTCATTTTTCAAAAAAGTACATGAAGATTTGAATGTTTCAAAACTGTATAAAAGTTTTCCATGTTTCTTTCAATCAAGTTCCCTCCGTAAGAATATTTTTAAAATGATAAAAATGCCATTACGGTAAGCTTTTGTCTGCTCTTAACCTTATTTTGTCCCTAAAACCAGCCCAAAAACCATTTTAGGGGCCTCATTGAGCAAATGTTGATTATTGGTTACTTTCTTTTTGTGGTACAGTCACCTAAGAGAATGCTTGGCTTTGGAGTTCTTTTCTGTGGATTCTCATATGGTTGAAGTTTCAACTTGGTTTTGATGATCATAACCATTAAATAAAGATAGTTCTTTAACCATTGGAATCCATATAAACCTTTCTTTTTTAACTATCTATCTATAAAGGTAGCTGAAGTTGGCCCCACGCACTAGGTCATTTTTGTTGGACTGGATCATTTCTTTTAACTATTATATTAAAAGAAAAAAATAATAAAAACACATAAGGGTATTTTTGATATTTTCTAAAAAACTATGATGAGGGCTTGATTGAAAGAAATATGAAATACTTTTATATTACTCTTTTGAAATATTCAAATCTTTATGTACTTTTCTTTAAATGAGTTAAAAGTTTATATTATTTAGAAAATTTTCCCTATAACCTATAACATAGCTTGTCGCTTGGGAGGTAGTGTACTTTTAGGCTCAAGCCTTTTGGAGATAATTGACCATTAGTAACTTAAAAGTAATAATTAGGATGTGTAGTAAGAATAACACAAAGAAAAAATGATATGTTATAATTAATGCTTGGAATGGTTATATAAGGATGCCGCAAGGGCAGACCCAGGAAATTCAACTTGGAGGGCTTTATGTAAAAGAAATATTGGGAAAGCGCAAACAATATATATATATATATAGTTTTTAAAATTTGCAGGGGGTTTTAAACATTTTAACTATCTTTCAGGTATGGGTAGGGGTAGGCATGTAAATGGCAAGGCACGGCCCACTCACCATCGGTCCCACTCATAACGGGCCGTGCCATGCCTTACCCATTCCCATGAAGCCCAGCACGGCTGGGCCGTGCCACCATCCCACTTCTTCTTATTTTTTTTTTAAGTTGGACTTCACTTGGACTTGGGCTCTTGGCCAAGCGCTATCCCTAAGAGATAATTAGCACTAAGAAAAAACCTCTGCCCCAATGCAATCAAATTTAGTTCGAGTCCTTTTTTTTTTTTTTTACTTGTGTAAACAATGCTGTCAAGCTTAGTTTGAGTTGATTTTTTTTTCCAATGCCCCGCCTCGACTTGGACTCGGGCACTTCTTCCTTTTTGCCTTTGACCACGTAAAATGGCACCGGTGGAATTGAGATGCATATTGGAAATTACCCGACCCAATGCCCTACCAGGACTTGGACTTGGGCTCTTCTTCCTTCTTATTTACTTTTTGTAGAATTGTTCAAGGGAAGGCTTGGGGCTGGCCCAGCGGAGGACTGTCAGACCGGGCCGGCCAGTTGACCAAGTCAACAGCCCAGGCACGGTTTTTCCATGCCGGGCCCGTGTTGGGCTTGGGCTGCCCACCCAGATTTACATGCCTAGTTGGGGGCTTCAGCCCCAGACCCATGTACCTAGCTAAGTCCACTCTGAGGATGCCAATCCACTGATAACTTGGTGGTGAGGCACCTTGCCTCCACGAAAACAATCAAGAATCAATTTCTAGCTGGAGCGCTAATGGTGTGGGACTCACAAAGGGTGGGTGCAAGGTTATTTACCAGAGCAAAAAAAAAAAGCAAACAAGAGAACAAGATCACAAACACACATATTAGTCCAAGTTTGGACATATAGAGCAAGTTGAGACAAAAACACATATATACCCGTATACTGTAAGTCGGAGGGTTTCTTATTTTGTATTCAAGGAGATCTCTCTTAGATTAACAAATACATTCACTATCAGTTTTTTTTTCCAAAATTCGAATAACTAGATAATTTGATATCCGTTCTACTTTCAGGCCTTGTGTGCGTTGGTCATGAGGAGAACAGTCACTCGGGCACGAAAAATGCCAACCGATCATACCACCAATTGCCGCTTAAGCATCAGTAATCGATCAAGATTGCAGCCCCCTTTTATCTCCTCACTACATTGGTAATTGCTTGCAAATAGTGGCCGCTACAACTACAACAGGTGTGACGCCCCGGAGTCCCACATCGACTATAGAGAGGAAAGTGATTGAGATTATATGTAGAGCTTACAGGGGTGGGGCGTTACAACAGGCCAGCTGCTTTCCCATGATCTTGGTTGGGCCGCATGGATCGTGCACAAATCTGTGTCTGGCCACACTAATGCTATTGTGCGTGCGACCCTGGATGCATGGGTGAAGTCCCCCGCAGTGTACCTGTTGTGATCGTGTGTGCGGAAACGTGCGATCAAGAAGCAATCAAACAAGCCACAGCAAAGGAGAACACAGTTTTACGTGGTTCGGTGATTTCACACCTACGTCCACGAACAAAGCCCGTCTTCTTCTTAGTTTTCACTAATCAGAGTTTTTCTCCCATGCTTCTAGGGTTACAACCAAAAGGATAATATATAGGAAACTCAAATACTAAACTACCCTTGAACCCTAATTACATTGGGCCTACAAAACGAGCCAAAACCCAAAACCCATAAACCTAACAAATCTCCACCTTGGCGAGATTTGCAGGCCACAACATTTTCCACCTTGGCATGCAATCACACGCCTCCAAATGCGCCCGAAAGCGCCATACACCCGAAGGTGCTCAAAATCACAGAATGTTGATCAAGTCCTTAAACTTGACCCTAGTCACCACCTTGGTCAGCATATCTGCGTTTTCCAAATGCCACTTTGCTTCTTTGTAGGTGGTACGAACAGATTCTTCAACCATCGGAAGTGCATATGCAACCATATCAGAGTACCGTTGAGGTTTTCGAATATTCCTTTTCGGTCTACTGGTTGCAATAGAATCTGCTTGCTCTTGTAGAGGCTCTTGAGTCTCCTCCTCATCTGTATTATCACCCTCTAACTCAACTGGGACGATATCAAACTCCACCTGCTTCGATTTACCATTGGCCTTGCTTTCCTCCTGAGAGTCATTTTGCTTGTTCTGTTTACACATAGCAGCTTCATCAAAAGTCACATCCCTGCTAAGAACAAGTTTCTTTGAATCTGGACACCATAGCCGGTATCCTTTCACACCACTGCTGAAACCCAAGAATATAGCTTTCTTGGCCCTTGGATCCAACTTACTCTCTGTGACATGGAAATAAGCAGGACAACCAAATATATGCAATTTATCATAATCAGTAGCGGGTTTTCCAGACCATACCTCAATGGGTGTTTTACCCTCGATCGCAGCAGAAGGCAACCTATTGATGAGATGACAAGCATAAGCAACTGCCTCACCCCAAAACGCTTTGCCTAATCCAGAATTAGACAACATACACCGAACTTTCTCCAATATAGTGCGGTTCATGCGCTCTGCCACCCCATTCTGTTCCGGAGTCCCACTAACTGTGAAATGCCTCACAATCCCCTCATCCTGACATACTTTCAAGAATGGATCAGACTTGTACTCTCCACCGTTATATGACCTAAGCCTTTTGATCTTTCTGCCAGTCTGTGTTTCAATCATTTTCTTCCACTTCAAGAACACATTCAAAACTTCATCCTTGTGCTTCATGATGTACACCCATACTCTTCTGGAGAAGTCATCAACGAATGTAACAAAGTAGTGCATACCTCCCAAAGATGCCACTTTGGTAAGACCCCATACATCCGAATGAACATAGTCTAGTGTGCCTTGAGTGCGATGGATTGCGGTGCCAAACTTCACTTTTGTCTGCTTGCCAAAAATACAATGCTCACAAAATCCCAACTTGCAGGTCTTTGCACCTTGCAACAAGCCTTGCTTAACCAAACCCTGCAATGCTTTCCCCCCAGCATGCCCTAGACGCATGTGCCACAATCTGGTAGTGTCTTTAACAGTCTCATTTGAGCTATGAGATACTGTTGCTGCTCCACCTACAACTGTACTCCCTTGCAAGAAATACAGATTACCTCTTCGGACACCCTTCATTAACACAAGTGCACCATAAACAACTTTTAGAACTCCACCTTCCATGGTAATCTTGAAGTCTTTGGAGTCTAAAGCACCCAATGAGATAAGATTCTTCTTCAAATCCGGTACATACCGAACTTATGTCAAAACTCGAACTGCTCCATCATGCATCTTCAAACGGATTTTTCCTATCCCTTTTGTTTTGCAAGCACTATCATTGCCCATCAAAACTGTTCGACTATCCAACTCTTGAAAGCTGGAAAACCATTCCCTGTTGGGACACATATGATAGGTACAACCCGAGTCTAAAATCCATTCGTCAGAATGGCAAACCAATGAAGAAACAGTCAAATTAAAATCAGAATCATCATCTCCATCGTGTCCAATGTTTGCATCAGATTTATCTTTGTCCTTGTTTTTCAACTTTGGACAATCCTTCTTCCAATGCCCCTTTTTGCGACAAAACGCACATTCATCTTTTGCAGGTGGTTTTGATTTTCCTCTCGATTTAGAACGAGAGTTATTACCAGATGTCCTATCATCTGATCTGCCTCTTATTTTCAATGCATCAGATGATGAATCCCTGTGGGCCTGTTTGTCCTTCTTCCGATATTCATTATTCATCAAAGCAGCAGACTCAACATCATATTTAACCTCAGTCTTCCCGTTGATCAAAGTGTGAGTAAAATGATCATAACTATCGGGAAGTGAATTCAGAAGAAGTAATGCCTTATCTTCATCATCAACTTTGACATCAATGTTCATCAAATCAGCAATAATCTTATTAAAATCATCGAGATGTTCAGTCATAGAAATACCTTGACGATACTCGAAGCGAAAAAGTTTCTTCTTCAAATAGATCCGATTCTCCAAGCTCTTGGTCATATACTTTTCCTCCAATTTCTGCCACAACTCTTTGCAGAAGTTTCTCTCATCACTGAGTATTTCTGATCCTTCGCGAGACATAATCTGATGGTGCTACATGCCTGACGATTGATCTTCTTCCATTCCTTATCTTCCATCTCTTTGGGCTTAGAACATCTCTAACCTCACATTGCCACATACCAAAGTTATTGGTACCATCAAATTTCTCGACCTCGAATTTTGCATTCGAGATGGTTGTCTTTGCTGATGATGAGCTTGCCATTTGTTTCTGATCGTCAAACTAACAATCCACTTCGTTCAGATCGTAAATCTAGTCGATACGAATCCAACAAAAAAAAAGGAGCTCAATTCTGAGTCCGGATGCCTCCAAAACTCCCAAAACAATTCTGGCCGTCCAATTGGTCAAATCTGTCTTTGACTGTACTATTCGCTGACGTCAGCAGCTGCTGGAACGGGCCTCTCCTGCGCGGACTGGGCCAGGTCAGACCTGACCTGGACTGGACTTACACTGCAGGCTGGGCTTCTGGAACAGCAGGTCAGATCTGACCCGAACTGACCTGCGCAGAGCCCGGCCCACTGGGTCTTCTTCTCCTTCTTCGGTTCTGGAACAGAACCAGCGACAGGGCAGCGACAGGGCAGGATGCTACCCTGTCTTCTTCTTCTCCGGTGGCGACGACAGAGGGCGGCCGGAGTGGCGAGAAGACGGCGAACAGCAACGGCAGCACGGCAGCGGCGGCGCAAGGTGTCAACGGCGATGATCAGAGAGATCCAGACGATGATCTTCTCTGTTCTGATTCCAGCGACGATGGCTCGCTTCTCCAGCAACGGGGTTCTTCTCCTTCTCTGCAAATCAGTGTGGGTCTTCTTCCCTGGCAACGTGCGAATGGCACAGGCGACTGACGATGTCTCCGGCGACGGTGGCCCACTTTTCCAGCGACGATCTGCGCGCGGCCTGCTGCGTCTTCTTCTCTGCAAATCCGGCGAAGACGGCGATCTTCTCTGTCTCTGGTTTCTGCAAGACGACGAGAGCAGTCCTCTGTTCCACAAACTGAGATCCACTGGCAAAACGAGAACTCCTCCTCTGCGCAGCGACAGCCAAGAAACCACACGATCTGTACGGCCCACCTTGATCTCACCGATCTGGCGAGATCCACTTCTGTCTGCTAAAACCAACCCGATCTCCGTCGTTGATCGCGTACCACAACAAAGCTCTGATACCAATTTGTTGTGATCGTGTGTGCGGAAACGTGCGATCAAGAAGCAATCAAACAAGCCACAGCAAAGGAGAACACAGTTTTACGTGGTTCGGTGATTTCACACCTACGTCCACGAACAAAGCCCGTCTACTTCTTAGTTTTCACTAATCAGAGTTTTTCTCCCATGCTTCTAGGGTTACAACCAAAAGGATAATATATAGGAAACTCAAATACTAAACTACCCTTGAACCCTAATTACATTGGGCCTACAAAACGAGCCAAAACCCAAAACCCATAAACCTAACAGTACCATCTGAGGGGGTTTGATGGTTGGAGTGTGATGATGGGGAGCTCTCCCAAATTCGATATGTATGGGAATGACTTCGGTTGGGGGAGGCCTCTTGCAATTCGCAGCGGATATGCAAACAAGTTTGATGGGCATGTGAATTCATATCCAGGAAGTGAAGGAGGAGGGAGTGTGGATTTGGAGATCTGTCTCTGGCCAGAGTTTATGAATGCCTTGAAATTAGATGGTGAATTCATGGATGTTGTTTCTCATTAGTGGGTGTTGTAGCCATGGTTTGAGAGAGTGGTAACAGAGACTTTAGATAATGTTCTAGTCATGGAATAATATTTCAGTCTTTTTAATTTTGGTTTTCAGCTATTTTTGAAAGGAGAATTGGAAAAGAAAATGTTAAAAGAGAATATGAAGTACAAATAAAATGGAAACCTTAAGTAATATACAAAAGTACCAACCGAAGATATCTAAGAAAAGAATGTAAATGGGTATCCAATTATCAATTGCCCTTATATTTAAAGTCTTCAATTCCGAATAAAGCAAGTATGGTAACTATTTTGGATCTAGGAGAAACTCAAATCCAATCATGTAGGATCCAGAACATTTGGATATGAATCCAGATCCTTGTATATTCCATACAAAGGATTCGTATCCAGCCATGTGGCTTTTCGCCCAACCCAAAATCCACCCCCACTTGAAAAAAGAAATTCAATATACATACTAGGTTTAAATCCTCAAAAAGTAGGCCACGGACAAGACATTAAGCAAGCTCTCGAACCATGTTGATTGTAACCATTTGATTTCTAAAACTACTTTTACAATCATAGTTTTGACCGTTGAATGATGACCGTGGACTATTCTCATTATCTGATCCACCAAAAGTCTTGGTGTGCAAATTTTCGTTGGTGAGATGGTTTGAACTTTGAATTCCATGAATGTTATTTTGGAGGCTTTAAGTTGCTGGACTTAGGATATCTATTCTCTTGGTCCATTTGCTACCCTAGTACTATGATCTCCTTATTTTTCTTGCAATAGATATCATTGACACCCAATTTCCCAATCACCACCTGCATGACAATTGATAAAACCTTATCTCCTGAACAAACTC
This sequence comes from Litsea cubeba, assembly GCA_012931725.1. Taxonomy (NCBI): domain Eukaryota; kingdom Viridiplantae; phylum Streptophyta; class Magnoliopsida; order Laurales; family Lauraceae; genus Litsea; species Litsea cubeba. The sequence continues at coordinate 77,100,202 of CM022949.1, read as the reverse complement.
ATTAACATAACACCAACTCAATAAACTCCAAGATCTTACATGTCAAAGGAAACAGAGAAGACAGAGAGTGAGATTACTCTTATATATGCACACACACACAAAAAAAAAAAAAAGTAGGATATTTGGTCTCTCTTTATTTCTTTGTTTAAGTATTACACATCAAGCCTACCCTAGTTTTTTGAGGCTACAGATGATAACCCTAGTTTTTTGAGGCTACAGATGATAACGAGAGAGAGAGAGAGAGAGAGAGAGAGAGAGAGAGGGTGCTCTTAACAGACAATTACAAGAACGATGAGTCCCATCTTACACTATAATAACATCATAGTATACTAAACAGAGACTTGAATCAAATCCTATATTTAGGTATGGCAAAGAGAGGTGGATCCATCTGCAAGGTCAGCCCAAATGACTCTGTCATGGGCAGCTTATCTGGTTCCATACCATTAGGAAGTTCCCAATCAAACCACTTGACCAATGACCCAAGGACCATGCGCGTCGCCCGGCTCCCCAGAGGCAAGCCAATGCAGATCCTCCTCCCAGCACCAAAAGGAATAAACTGTAGGTGGTTCCCTTGGTAATCCAGCTCAGATCCAATAAAACGCTCAGGCCAGTAATCCAAAGGTCTCTCCCATGTGTCTGAGTCCCTATGGATTGCATAAGCGTTCACTAAGATCTGGCTCCCTTTTGGAATGGTGTAGTTCATGACTGTACATGTTTCAGTGGATCTGCGAGGGATGAGAAATGGCGCCGGAGGGTGAAGCCTTAGAGTCTCTTTGATGCATGCATGGAGGTAAGGGAGGTTGGGAAGATCTGATTCCTTGATGGGCCGGTCACCTACTACTGTCTGTAGTTCTTCTCTGAGTTTCTTGAGCATGTGTGGGTGCCTGAGGAGCTCGGTGAGCGTCCATTCGATTGTTGAAGTTGTTGTTTCACTACCCGCGCCAAGCATTTCCTATAAGGAATTGAATCAGCAAACTTGAAATCTTGATATGGGATGTTGTTTCAAGTGTAAAGTTGAAGCAGGGGATTCATGACTCTTGACTCTCATTATTGACTAAGCTCACAGTAGAGCCTGTATGAATGCATGCCAATCATGAGGTATAGGAGATGTGTAGGGCTAGACCATCTTGCCAAAAAAAAATGTCCCAATAAAATATTTCATAGCTACCCTTTAAAAAGTTGATGCCTCTGTTTTTTTTAATTCAACAGTATACTTTACTATGAGAGGTATGTGTCAATGCATGCAGAGGTGGCAAGTGTTTTTTATAGCCATTTATGGATCTCCACCTTTGCTTGTCCGATTTTAGCCACCCTTGAGAATTCATTTCTTAGAATCTCTAAGAATTCAGTCCCATACAAATCAATGAACCGTTAGGAAAAGAAAAAAAAAAGAAAAAAAAGAAAAGAGGAAGGCAGCCAAGAATACAAACCAAAATCATGTCATCGAGGGTTTGGTCATTGAATCCACCTTGGATCAGCACATCCAAGAAATCATGCCTGGAGTGATCTTTGCTCTCTTTCCGATCTCTCACCGTCTCCGCCCACGAACCGAAGATGGGCTTCAAACCATTCTTGACCGCCCGTTTGATCCCCTGGAGATCTAACGGTCGCAGACTCGGGAACAGCTCAGAAATATCAAGCTTAACAGCCGTCAATGTTATATCCCTGATCAGATACTTCATCCCACGCTTCTCATCTTCTTCCTCATATAGGAACATGTCCTTAGAGAAGATCATGTTACTAAGCACATTTAGAAGTGTAACAAACACCACATCAGACACCTGAACTATCTGCCCTTGCTTTGCTTTAAGAAAATTCATCAGCTCCATCACCTTCTTCTCTCTAATTTGAGTTTGGCTGTCCAACATTCTTGTTGTGAACAGCTCAGTTCTACACACCTTCCTTAGAGACTTCCAGTGGTCATTGCACTCATTCCACAGTAAGGAGTACTGAATCTGGCCATCTATGAGTACACTAGGGGGGGCAGCCCGCGCCGACGAGAGATGTCGATCGTTGGTTTTGAGGATCTCGGTGGCGACGGCGGCATTGGAGGCATAGAAGGTGTGTTGGGACCCCAAACTTGATGTGCATGAGCGGGCCATAGGTTCGGGCCAATTTGGTCACTTCTTGGTGGGGTGTTTTGGTGAATGCCATGTCTATCTTGCCAATTATAGGCCAGCAAAAGGGTCCTGGGGGAAGGTTTTTGTGGGAACGTTTGAAGAGGAAGAGATAGATGATAGGCAAGAGCAGAAGGAGCAGGATTAGAGGATCCATTGTAGGGGGAGAGAGAGAGAGAGGTGTGTGAAGATGTCAAGATGGTGAAGGAGTTCACCTCCTTTTATAGTGATTTGGAGGTTGTGGAGTGAGAGGGTATGTATCACTCAACTTTTGACTTTAATGTGCTTTCAGTGTTGTCCAAACGGTATTTGAATTAATCAATAGTAATGTTAAAATAATATCAAAATAAAATTTAAAACTCATAGATTTAGGACTTTGATCTTATTCAAGTAGAAAAAAAAATTAGATACGCAGAATTAATCACATTTTTACTTGTAAACACATGCCTTGAGCTGACCGAATCCAGGCTTAAAGGTAAAAGCAGTAGGATTCAATTAGCTGAATGTAGAAAGTGGTGATCCAGGAAATTTTCCTTGAGGGGCTACCGCGTGGAAAAAAGAAAAAATAATTAAGATTACACATGTTCGAAAGAATATATTTTCAAAAAGAAATTTGGGGTGTGTATGTATATGGTGTGGTGTGTGGTTGGGTGTTCCAGGGGCACCTCCTGCACCCTTTGTTCTGCCCCTATATTTACACTAGATATGTAAATAGGTTCCCGACTCTCCAATAACCCGAAGGTTCCGACCCGTTAAAATTGGGTCTGGGTCCTTATTTAGGCCCCCGATAAATAAATGGGTCCGGGTCCGGTTCTTTCCTTGGTTCGGACCCGAGGCCCAACATACTACCTAAAGTTTTGAGAATTTCTCCTAAAAATAATATTTCTTTTAATATCATTCTCTACCTAGACACGGACCTGGATCCGGACCAGTCCCATATATGTTTCTATTTTCGGTTCCTGAGCCAAGAAACCGGTTCCGAAACGGTTATGGGTCCGGTTCCACTTTCTCCTTAACGGTTCCGGGTCCACCATGAACCCGGACCAGAACCGACCCGTTTACAACCCTAATGTAGACCCAAATCTGAATAACTAATTAGAAGGTTTAATTCGAATGTCCATTACAAGACCCATATCCATATATACCTGCAATTAAATTAAAACCTTGTATCCAACCAGGACCTTAATAAAGTAAGGCTATCAAAGAACCTGAAGCTGGCCAAGGTTCTTTTGGGTAGGCTTGCAGATGCATTTGGGTCTGAGGGCTTGACCTGGATACATATTTGGGGTTCATCAAAACGGTTAATTAGTTGAATCTGAGCTGTGGCACTTAAGCTTGATTTATTCTTATTAGCTTCTATGTATTTATATGTATATGTATATACTTTTATTAATGGAGAGTTGTCCTTAGTTTTATTGGGCAAATTATGGACTACACCTAATCCAGATATGTGATCGGCATAATTTTCTCATTTAGGCACACAAAAATGTTTCTCATGATTTAAAAAAAAAAATGAATTGTTCGTCCTAAAATAATTTCCTCAGAGTTGCAGACATTTCGATCCAAATGTTAAAAGAGCCAGTAGGCCCATCCAAAAACCGAGACACCCTTTGATTTCATAGCACCCTTCCGTTGGATGAGAATATCCACCGGAAGAAAACACTTGCATGCAAACATTCTCATAGATGAAGATTCTCGATAGAAATATGCTAAACAGTTCAAACAGTACATATAGCGTGGGTTGACCTGTGGACCCACCTAAGGCCCCACCAAGGGGGTATGGGGGTTGGAAAGATCTAGATGTGACCCCACTTATGCAATATCTAAAGTCCATTAGATCATCCTAACCCCTTGTATGGCACTCAAGTTTAACGGTTTCATAATACATCATTTATTATTATTTCGGTCCAATGATCAATCCCATTTTAATTAAGCATGTGAATGCATTTGCGTTTGTGTGCGTGCATGCGTGTGTGACAGTGGAGATGTAGGTATGTGCATTTCATGTGCATGTGTGGTGCAGTGTGCATGGTACATATATGAGAGTGAGAGAGGAGCGATCATGAGCCGAGCCAAATTCGGAATGGTCAGACCCATACTCAAGCTTGAAGTCTTCAATTGTAAATGGTCTCAATCTCAAACACATGTGGGACCAGCCTTAATCCATTTAGTTTATAGCTAGCCTTAAAGTAAAGGCTTGAACCAGAATGCAAAATTAAGACCAAAATATTTATATATAACAATTAACATACAAATATAGAGCTGTGACATTGGATTTTCAATTCTCACTCACACCCAAATTTTTACTTGGTTAAACCCCAACACATAGCTTTCAACTCATTTAATTATAACCTTATTACTCCCAATAAATCTGTTTTCGGCTTTTTTAACATTTATTTTAATTGATTGCCCAAATTTTTTTATAATCCCTTTCATAATTTCTATACCTGTATAGATATCGGTTTTTTTGGATAAACCTTTAAATATGGATGTTGATTGATACCTTATTTAAGGTTTATATTTACAATAAGGGGAAGTATTCCCATGCACCTATGTGCTTTTGAAAAGTTACTTTTGTACTTCAAATTTTAAAAAAGGGGAGTGTGGTGAGGGATAAAAGCAGTTAAATATATTCCCTATAACAAGTGACTAACTAGAGCAGTTGATTCTTTGTCAGATTCTTTAGTTTGGGAGACTACTTCTCCCTCCTTTATCTGTAACTCTTTTCTTCAGATTTACATAATAATATTTCATTTTTAAAAAAAAAAATAAAAAATAGGGTTTGTTATCTCCAAAAATTCAATGCCTATCCTTTCCCTCACGTGGGTAGGGTTTGTATTATTGTTGTGGTTGCGCGTGGGCTTGGTGAGAAGCGTGTCGGATTGCGGCCCTGTCTGTGACAGTTACCCATTTGGAGTGTTTAAGTGTTGACCCGATGAAAAAAACAACAAACGGTTGATTGCGTGGGTGACCCGGAATGACACATCACGATCCGATAATGATGTCCTACCTGACATGAGAAAAAATGATATCTGGGTGTGGATTTTCTAGGCGGTGGGCTAGATAAATTGGGTGAGGCATCATCATAAAGATATCAGTGTGGCCCACTTTTTGAAATTTAAGGTAGCGTTTGGTTCGCTGGAATGGTTATAGGCGGGAATGGAGTGGAGACCGGAATGAGCCTGGAATGGAATGAGGCACGAATAGACATTTTCATTCCAGCATTTGTTACGCTAAGGAATCAACTTCCTGCGTTTGGTACGCTAGAATGAGTCCTGGAATGGAATAAAATTTACATAAGACTGACCAAAATACCCTTGTTAGATTTTTATCTTTGGCTCAGTCAATGTATAGTTTATAATATTATTAAATAGGTGGGGCCCACACAAGCTCTTCTATTTTGTAATCTTATAATAATAATAGTAATGTATAGATTATATTATTATTATATAGGTGGGGCCCACACAAGCTTTTCTATTTTATAATCTTCTAATAATAATAATAATATATAGATTATATTATTATTATATACGTGAGGCCCACACAAGCGCTCCTATTTAATAATCTTAGAATAAAATAATAATAATAATAATGTATAGATTATATTATTATATAGGTGGGCCCACCACAAGCTCTTCTATTTTATAATCTTATAATAATAATAATAATAATAATAGTATAGATTATATTATTATTATATAGGTGGGGCCCACACAAGCTCTTCTATTTTATAATCTTATAATAATAATAATAATAATATATAGATTATATTATTATTATATAGGTGGGGCCCACATAAGTTCTTCTATTTTATAATATAATAATAATAATGATGATGTATATATTATATTATTATTATATAGGTGGGGCCCACACAAGTTCTTCTATTTTATAATCTTATAACAATAATAATAATGTATATATTATATTATTATTATATAAGTGGGCCCCACACAAGCTCTTCTATTTTATATTCTTATAATAATAATAACAATATATTATATTATATTATTATATAGGTGGGCCCACACAAGTTCTTCTAATTTATAATCTTATAATAATAATAATAATAATAATAATGTATAGATTATATTATTATTATATAGGTGGGGCCCATACATGTTCTTCTCTTTTATAATCTTATAATAATAATGTATATATTATATTATTATTATATAGATAGGGCCCACACAAGTTCTTCTATTTTATAATCTTATAATAATAATAATGTATATATTATATTATTATTATATAGGTGGGGCCCACACAAGTTCTTCTCTTTTATAATCTTATTCTTATAATAATAATAATGTATAGATTATATTATTATTATATAGGTGGGGCCCACACAAGTTCTTCTCTTTTATAATATTATAATAATAATATTATTATTATAATAATGTATATATTATATTATTATATAGGTGGGGCCCACACAAGTTCTTCTCTTTTATAATCTTATTATTATAATAATAATGTATAGATGTGAAGAAGGGTATTTTGGTCTAAAAAAAAGTAGAAAGGAATGGAATGGTCATTCCTTCCCATCCCGGATGGAATGGCCATTCCTCCACATAAGGGAATGGGATTCCGGAGGTAATGGTCATTATGCCACTTTTTTGCAAGCCAAACGCTATAATGACCAATCCATTGGAATGATCATTCCATTCCGACCTTCATTACAGCGAACCAAACGCTACCTAAGTATTTAAGGCACTGTCTTGGTCTGGTTTATGTACAAGGAGAATTTTAGTTTGGACCTAGGTGTGACAGTTTACATGACTTCATTTGTGGGGAAGTTTTTTTTTTTTTTAATAAGAAAACAAGGTGGGGGCATTGAATTTGAGGGATTCGGGCTTCAGTAGCAGCAGGCCTTAGATATGAATATATAGTGATGAGATAATATAATTTCTTATTCCTACCTTTGCTGCCCGTTTGTTTGCTTGCATTAGATTTCATAGGCATTGAAAGTATATGAATTCTTAGTCAAAGGAACTCCATCAAAGGATTGTTAAAAAGGTGAGATGTGGAAGATATGGGGGTAAACTCACTGACTAGGGATGCAAATTAATGGATATCTAATTATAAAAATCAGATTTGGAACATATTTAAAGTTCCAAAATGAACCTGGAATCAAATTTAGCATGCATTTGATAAATGAGGGTTTCGGATCCATAGTTCGACTCATGGACCCAAGAACCGGCCCGATTGCCTATTATATTTAAAGTGGATAAGTTTTTTATTTCTCTAAGTGACCCCAATATAGTTGGGAGTTGGGACAAAGCTTCGATAATGATGATGATGATAAAGATTTTTATTTCTCCTCGATCTCTTTATTTTTGGATTCTAATGGAATTTGGAATAACTCTCATGCTTGAAGTATTGGTGTTGAGATGTTTTTTAATCCAGATTTAGTAATAGATTCGTACATTTCTTAGCTTAAAGAGTTTGGATGTGCATTTTTAAGACAGGATTCTTTGACTTTATATAGGCTAATGTCAAAGACTTTATATAACAACCTATTTATCAGTTCTAAAAATATTGGGATTTATCACTCGTGGAAGATGGGGACCGACCCATCTGCATCCATTGTGAAGTGTAAATAATATGGGGATTTTGACCGTACAACTATACTAAGACCTGACCTTTGCCTCTTAACGGCTGAAATTTGAAATTGCCTACAAAACTATTCTTACAATAAAGGACGTAGGGTCCATCACAGCACCCAACATGGACCCTACTTTCAATAGTCTGAAATTGTTGTTTAATCGATTCCACTGAAGAAAAGACCCATGAATTATAAGGAATCTTACCCAATTGGTAAGGAGCGGCAGCTCTCAGTCCAGAGTCCGAACCCTGAGTATGCCGCCTCTTCTCATGTGCTGGGCTCCCATCCCACTCGTGTGGGCTTTCTTTCCGACTATGCAGGCGCTTTCTCCATGTGAGTGGATTGTCTTCCCCTGTGCGTGGGCTCTCTCTTAGGTCTCAACCCCCTTGGCTGGATACCAATAAAAAATTATAAGAAACCAAAAGATATCCATTTGTTAGGATCGTTCATCTTATTTTCAATCAAAGTCTCGAAGGGCTATAATCAGAATTTTGTACTCCCCATTGATTGATGATCACACTCATCCCAACGGTAAAGATCAGTAAAAGTAAGTCGTATCAACATGTAATCCGAAGGTTGTAGGTTCAAAACTGCACTACCATACTGGAGCTACAGGGGAGTTTATCCGGCTTCCCTCTGGGCCCGGAGGGATTTGTCCAGCCCAAAGGGTTGGGAACCCTCCGATAGCAAAAAAAAAAAAAAAGAAAAAGAAAAACATGTAATATTGGTGTTTAGAAAAGGTTGGTCCTACTTTAATTGTAGATAGTGTAGATTTTAAGTTAAATCAATGATCATAGTAGTTTACAAAATGAACGGCTGGAACAAAATTTTCTAGCCATCCCCACATGATATGGTGGCCCTACCAAATGAAAGCAATAATTTGACTATACCCAATCTATGCAAAATCTATCCTAGCCAACCATCAAGCATGTATAAAAAAAAGGGGCTTTTGGTCGGAGGTCCCTCATAATATAACCTTGTTGCTAAAAGTCCACAAAAAAAAGTCATGCAGTCAAAGGTCCCTCTCACACTTATGGGTACCTGAAAAGACCAATTTACCCCTCTCTAAATTGTCTTCTTGCTGCAAAGATCCGGGTTTGGAACGAAGCAGAGTCGAGGAGTGCGAGCCACGTGCCTATTGCTATCATGCGCTCCTGGAGAGATGTAACAGGGAGCGGGTGACATTTGGATCTTTGTAAACTACATGCAAGTAACAATTTATTTACATGTGAAGCATTTGTAAGATGAGTGACCATGAGTTACACTCAGACAGGGAGTGGGTGATCGAGTCCACTACCGCCGACAGGATATCGGTGGAGGAGGTCATTTTTTGGCGGAAGGAGGAGGAGGAGGAGAGCGTCAGAGGCATGGCATGGGAGTAGGGGAGGGTTTTAGAGTCAGAGGTGATGGGTTCCGTTGACTGTTGAAGTTGGAACAGAACATGACGAAGAAGAAGAAGGAGGTTGGGTTTGGTGCGGGTTGGTTCTAACCTAACTAGCTACGAAAGCCCAGCCTATATCCTAGTCCTCGTATCAAATTTATCTGAGGACCTGGTTTTTAGTAGGTAAAATATGAAAAGAGATCTTCCACCTGGTTTTTCCGTTACCACCCATCTCTCTCTATGCAACTTCTCCTTTGTCTTCCTTTTCTTTTTTTTCTTCTTCTGGTTTTGTGGGGTTAATTAAAACTGAGGGTTTTTTCAAATTAATTCATCTTCTTCTTCGTTGGTTTTTGTTAATTTGTGGTGATGATGGAGGTGTGATTCATTGGGGTTTTGATTTGCAGCCGCTCCTACCGTTGTTTGTCACCGTTCATTACCGGACATTAACTATTCCCATCGCCGGAGGTTGATTTTTGTAAATTTATCTAAGTTTTTGATAAATTTATCTTCGTTTTTGGCAAATAAATCTGAGTTTCTAACAAATTTATCTGAGTTTTTGATAAATTTATCTGAGTTTTTGTGAAATTTATCTGAATTTTCGTCAAATTTATCTGAGTTCTGGACAAATTTATCTGAATTTTCGCCAAATCTATCTGACTGTTTTTTACTATTTATCTGAATTCTGAAATAAATTTGTCTTCTACTACCTGTAGCGCCATGTTCTCTCGTTCGTCTTCCTTTTCTTTTTCTCTCTGCAACGTGAATAGATCAAGAGCACAAGAAGAAGTGAGCAATAAGATATGTGAAGAGGGAGGATGAGGATGAGGATGGATCTCAATCTCACTGGTAAAAGACAGAAAGAGTCGACATTAAGCCCAATAATCGAGGTTTGCTACAGTCAGTAAAAAAAAGATAAGCAACTTTAATCTGAATCTTTGACTGGTGTCATGAACCATTCTGCTATTAGGCTTCCACTCGCCATAAATTCGTGAGGCGATGGATCTAGTAATCGGTAAACTCAGATATTGGAATAATCTAAATGATGGACTGTGTTTTGCCGATAGTTGGTGGTCCCGGGTTTGCCCTTTCTACATGTGGGCCTGCACAGGCATTACGTGTCGTGACGTCGGCAGCGCTTGGCTGGACTGGTGACTGGTCCCCTCTCTCGCTACTCTTCCTACTTTATGCCTTGCGTCCGACGGCAAACAGTTACAGGGGCATTTTTGTCTTAAAAAATGAAAACATGTGTGCACAAGGACCTAAGGCTGGAAAAAGTCTAGCTGAATGGACCAAAGACCTTAAAAAGTTTTTCCTTGGACTGGAGGCTGGAAACATGGACTTATAGGGACCTTTCGCTAATTTCTCCTAAAAAAAAGATAGCTGAAGTGGGCTCCATAGTTCATATAGTCTATGTGGTGACATCCCAACCCATTTCATTGGGCATATATCATTTCACAAAATGCTCAATTCAACAGCAGTTCAAACAAGCTTGTGGGCTTAGACGACTGTACTTTGCATATCTTTTGAGCCCCGCTATGGTGAGGTAAAATCCTATGGTGATTTTGAGTAGACCATTCATTATTCGCTACATTACAAAGGGTAGCCAGCCATGCATCCTGGCAAGGACTACCTGTGGTGAAGTGGCGGACCCTGAGTGGTCCACTCAAGTACGGTCATTGTGCATAGACCCACTGAGAGGCTCCCAATTCATATCTTTTTTTTCATAAAGAATCATCTTCCCAGTAGACAACGGGGCAACGACAACAAAAGCTTTTACTTTACGGTAAGATTACCAAACGAGCCCGAATCTTTTTTTTTCTTTCTTATTTCCTTCTTTTCCTTCCCTTTATTTTCTCATCCGATTTTCCCCCTAAAATCAGCTGTTATTTAGCTCCTTTTTTTTTTTTTTTTGGAACCAGAGATTATATAGCGAATAATTAATTTGGTGATATTGGAGAAGTCATCCATTAGGGCCCGTTTGGCATTTTACTATTAAAAGGAGGGGCCACATTTTTCTATTTAAAAGAAAACTCCAAGAAAAAATAAAGAACTAAAAAAAGGGAAAGTCCCAAAATAAAGGGATGGCCAGTTCCATCCCGGACATGAATGAAAACAATAAACAATAATTAACTTCATAACCTTTTTAATGAAGAAAAAATCGTTTCAGAACTTGTATTAACTTTCTTGAGCTTCCGAAAGAGACTAAAAAATTGAGCATATAAAACTGAAAAAAATTGAACTTCCACCATGGCAATAAACGAAACTTCTGTCCCCTTACCATGCATCATCATCATTATCTTATGAAAATAAATTGGTCACAATTATCTCTTGCCCCCTTCTCCTCTAAATTTAAATCAGAACAACAAAAAGATCCTCCCCATCTCTTATAAATCCTAAAGGGCCTCTTTCTTTCATATATTTTTTTACAATAATTTGAGGTGTTGGGGGCTTTTAGGACAAGTTGTGATGGCATATCCTTAGCATTTGCATATGTCATGTTTCTACAAAAGAAATTTAAAATCTTAGACACTTAAAATAAGATCTAAAATGGCATGTTAGAATTTTGAAATATTAGCCCTTTTGCATTTTTAATGGAATTTTTTGATGCTCAACTACAAAGGCATCCAGAAATTCCACTGTCATAAACTCAAACATTCCCTAGTCAAGAGACTGAAGGTTTTAAACCCCTAAATTCTTAGGGTTAAGGACCCAAATCAGATCTATAATATGCGATTCTATCACCACAAATAATTAAACTGAAACAAAGAACAATCATCACAAGAGACAGCAATATACGTGGAAAAACTCAAATAGGGAAAAACCACGGGTCCTAAAACTCGGTCCAGTAAAGAGACCAATCACTATCAATATGAAAATTACAAGAGAACTTCCAACCCTTCCCCGGTTTATCAAACACCTAAAAACTGAAGAACTACATGACGGCGCCATGCCATTCATCTTCTCCTGTGATTGACTCTTCGTCATCCAATATCGAAGCCGCTTCAAGATCACAAGAATTGACAATCCATGAGTAGATGAGGTCTCTAGAGAAAAAATCAATCTCTCAACTAGCAAGGGTGCTCAGTATGTTCAGAAGAGCAATTAGGGTAAAAGATAACTTCCCTTAAATAAGGGACCCATTAGGGTTTGCCCAAAATAGAAAATAGTTTAGAACGTTCGAATGATTAAGTGAAACGTTTGAACGTTTCAACTTACTGGAAAATGAGACTTCATAAATTGCGACCCAACGTTCAAACGTTTGTCACATGCGTTCGAACGTTTGTGCTCTCGGGAAAATGGCCTGAAGGCTTCTGGGAACCAACGTTCGAACGCTTATCACATGCGTTCGAACTCTTGTGCTCTCGGGAAATTTGTTTGAAGACTCTGGATGACCAACGTTCGAACGAAGGCAGGGTACATTCGAACACTTGAACTCTCGGGAAAAATGGCCTGTAGGCTCTGCTGAAGGAACATTCGAATGAAGGCACTTTGAGTTCGAACGATGAAGCTCTCGAGAAACTTGGCTTGAAGGCACTGCTGGAGAAATGTTCGAACGAAGGCAGGGCACGTTTGAACGATGGAGCTATCGGGAATTTGGGTGAGGAGCATTCGAATGTTTAGAGAAACATTACAATTTTGAAGACTTGTAGTCCATTCTCTAAATAAATGAAAATTACAAAGAATATACCCAAGATTTGTCCAGACCCATGAATTATGCCAACCCTCAAAATCTAACAATCTCCCCCTTTGGCAATTCATGGACAAAACTTTCTAAAATATACAATCTACCCTGTTTCAAAATATCCAAACAAAAAGAACAACCAAGATGAGAATATGAGAAGATGGAGCACTTGGAAGCTTGAGAAAGACCTACAAGAAGACAAACCAAACAACCAAAGAAGCCAAACATATCCAACAAAAAAGAGATATAACTTCAAGATTAATGGAAAGCATTAAACAAGGACAAGTTAAACAAAAGCATTAAACAAAGTTCAAGTTCAAGTTCAACAAAGTTCTACCTACTCAACAAAGTTCTTACTACTCTCCCCCTTTTAGGACATGAAATCCAAAGAACATGAGAAATAAGTCTAAAGAATGAAAGTTCAAAACGAAACAACCACAGAAACATAAAATGTAAAGATGATGATGGAACTGGCACAATTTGAGTAGCTGGGGAGGTCAACCCAAACGACGCATGAGGTCCATCATGTTAGAAAAGCTCTGACGCATTTCAGAGAAGCCGTCATTAACTCGAACTTCAAGACGACAGAGACGCTCATTCAAAGCAGAGAACACCCCCTCAATGTCCTGATCAACTCCTAAAGGTCCAGATCTGGAGGGACTAGCTCCTGATGGTTCTCCCTCTTCTTCGTCTTCTACTTCTACAACGTCTTCATCAACCAAATCAATCACAAGAAGATGAGATTTAGACTTCTCCAAAGTAAACCGGTCAGTCTTTGACTTCGGGATAATCATATCCTCATGTGCTCTGCCTCAAGATCGGTATTGAACAGCAACTTTGAGATAATTGCACGAAAGGGAAGAACATCATTGGTTGATGCAGCCATCATCCTTGTCATGCCTCTGAATACTATCAAAGGAACATCCACAGACTGGTTGGTGCCAATGCAATAGAGGAGATAGCCATTGTCCTTGGTGATACCAGATTTGTGCCCTTTTGGATACAGATTGTGCCTTAGAAAGATGTGGAGCAGCCTATAGGAATCAGTGAGTTTATTTTGATTGAGAGAATCCTTCTTCCAGTCAATGGGTTTCTCTGACAAAGTCCTGGCTACCTTGTTAAAAGAAACTAGATAAGTGCCACTGTGAGGATAGGCAGCCCCTTCTGTTCGAGGAATTTCCAAAAAGGCACTAAGGAGATCTGGAGTGATGTTAAAGAGATTTCCACGCACAAAGGTCTTGAAAGAATCTTCAGACACTTCATGTATGTTACAATAAAATTCTCTAACCCAATTAAGCACAATTGCAAACCCAACATTGTAGAGCACTCTCCATTGACGATTATGCATCCATCCATTGACGATTATGCGTCCATGTACCAAAATTAATATCAGTCAGCTCACTGTAAACGACAATGCGCTCTTGAATGACATTCCTATGCTGAAACTTGCTCAATAAGAGATTTTGAGCATCTTCACTCAAGAATCTTGATGTATCAAAAGAAAAGCGATGACAAGTGCGCTTACAAGGAGCCATTTGAGCAGAAATAGACTGAGAACAAAGCCTAAACCAAGCAATTTCAATGAAGAGATCTATTATCAGCAATAACCATGAGAGCGAAAACAACATCATGCAAATCCAAAAATTTGAAGACCACGTTTTGATGAAGAGCAAGGCACATATGAAACCAAGCAAATCCCCAAACACACCAAACAACATAAGAGGAGAAAGAACATCTCCAATAAGCACTAAAATCTGAGAACAACGCCCCATAAGCAAAAGAAGATGCAATCTCACGGAAAACAAATCATAGCCATCCAAAACTCCAAGCTTCTTCCACCCATTTTCCACCATTCAAAATCACAAACTAAAAACCAAATCACTAAGCTTCTTCCACTTCCATCCACACCACAAGCCAAAATATATACAATAGGAAGAAGCAAAAAATAAGCAAAGAAATGATCTTGTATACCCAAAGAGAAAACAGGAGCATCAAGATATGGAGAACCCACAAGATAAATCTAAAAATCCATGTGAAGAAGAAAAGAAAACACAAAGAGATTTCAAAACCTAGCAAAAGAGAGAGATAATGATCCATAGAATGAAAGGAGGAAGAAATACATAGAAACCAGAGGAGGAGGGACTCAATCCGAGCGAAAAAGAAGAAGCAAAAATGAAGGGGGCGGCGGTTGTGTTCGAACGAGGAAGAAACAGTGAGAAACGAATCTAGGATTTAGAAAATACAAGGTGAGCGAAGTTCGAACGTTCGAAGGAACGTTCGAACGTTCAATGGAGGGTGAGAAAATAATAATAAAAAAAATGGTAAAAATAATTTGTGTAGTGTGTGACAAGGACAAATCAACATTCAAGAAATTCAAACTCCCCCTGAACATTAAAACTCATCTGGATGTCTCCTTCTAATCCGAACAACACTCGAAATAATAAAAAAAATATTAACATTTTCTCACAAAGCCTGGTTTCTTAAGATTTCTATTTGACCCTTGTAACGAACAGAAGGCCAATGAATCCCAAGTCTGATGACTTTAGGGCACTACATATAGAAATACCCCTACAGGCTTAACGACTCGGGTCAAAAAGGCTACGAGCCCAAACTCCTCTTTTTTTTTTAACACTCAACTATGAAATGAGAACTCATTGGAGAGAAAACTCAATGAGTCTACATAACCGATAAAATCTTGCCAAACAAGATCAATTGGGGAGAAAACCCAATAGGTCTTCATCAACAATCTAAAATTGTCAAACAAGACGAGCTAGGGAGCATACCCAGCAAGACTTCGTCAACAACCTAACTACGCCAGGAGACAAAAGATAAACTAACATTCAGAGGTAGTAATGAAAATAAGGAGCAAACTCATTCCATTTGAAATACTTTCAAACTGAAGTGCCGTGCAAAAACATAGATCAAATTCACCAAAAAGAAACACAGAAAATTAGGACAATAGGCAAGCACCAAGAGACTTACGAAGAAATTCAAACCTAGTGGGTTAAGAGGTTTAGTGAGAATGTCTGCTAATTGGTGTTCTATAGAAATGTGATCTAGGGTCAAGACTTTCTCTCTACTAGATCACGAATGAAGTGATGTCGAATATCAATGTGTTTCGTTCTTGAGTGTTGCACAGGATTTTTAGATATATCTATGGCACTCTTGTTATCACAAAAGACACTCATTGTTCCTTGAGATATCCCATAATCAAATAACATCTGCTTCATCCATAACAGTTGAGTGCAACAGCTTCCTGCAGCAATGTATTCTGCTTCTGCCGTGGACAATGAAGTGGAAGTTTGCTTCTTGCTATACCATGCAACTAAGTTATTTCCAATTAGAAAACAACCACCTGAGGTACTCTTTCTGTCATCTTCACACCCGGCTCAATCAGCATCAAAGAAGCCTACAACATCAGTGTTAGACTCACGAGTCATCCAGATACCATAGTCTACAGTCCTACTCATGTATTTGAAAATACGTTTCACACTTCTTATATGGGATTCTTTGGGACTAGACTGATGTCTGGCACAAACTCCTACACTGTATGAAATGTCTGGCCTACTGGCAGTGAGATACAAGAGACTACCAATCATGCGTCTATATAGGGTGTTTGTCCATATCTTTTCCATTGAAGTCAACATTGACTTTGGTGGTAGTGCTCATCGGTGTCCTAGCATGTTCTGGAGAAGTCAAGCCAAACTTTTTCAACAAACTTCTGGCATATTTAGCTTGAGAAATAAAGATTCCTTCCTCATTTTGCTTGACTTGTAGTCCAAGAAAAAAAGATAGTTCTCCAACCAGACTCATTTCAAATTCATTGGACATAGTGGAAGAGAACTTCTTAACTAGGACTTCAGAAGTTGCACCAAAGACGATGTCATCAACGTATATTTGAGCGATCAGAATGTTGCCTTTCTCATTGTTTATAAACAAGGTTTTGTCAACACTTCCTCTCTTAAAGCCATTGGAGACTAGGAACTGTGTTAATCTCTCATACCAAGCTCTAGGGGCCTGTTTCAACCCACATAATGCTTTCTTCGGCTTGAATACATGATCTGGATGGTGAGGGTCTTCAAACCCATTTGGTTGCTCCACATACACTTCTTCATTCAAGTATCCATTCAGACAGGCACACTTAACATCCATCTGATGAAGTTTGATTTTCAAACGACAGGCAATAGCAAACAGAATGCGAATGGACTCAAGCCTTACAACCGATGCAAATGTCTCGTCAAAGTCAATCCCTTCTAACTGAGTATAGCCTTGAGCCACCAACCTGGCTTTGTTCCTGATGACCCCTCCCAACTCATCTGTCTTGTTTTTTAATAACCATTTTGTTCCAATAACATTGGTGTGGGTGGGTCTAGGGACCAGCTCCCAGACTGAATTTCACTCAAATTGTACTAATTCTTCATGCATTGCATCTTTCCAAGAATCATCTTTTAGAGCCTCAACTACATTTTTAGGTTCTACACTATAAACATAACAATAAAAGTTTACCTCATCACGAACCAAGTTTCTAGTCTTCATTGGAGCTGAGATATTTCCAATAACCTTGTCAAGAGGATGATCCTTCATGACTTGTCCTTTTTTAGAACGAGGATGCACCGTGACTTGGTCATTTGGAGCTCCTTGTTCAGATTCTGAGCATGTGAACTGCTGTTTGGAGAGAGATCAAGTTCCAAACAATCAACATTTTCAATGGGCTGCGGAGTTTTGTCATTACTTCCATTATTTGAATCTTCAACCTGTGAAGAGGAAGGAGTGAGAATGAGTTCCTCATCATCATCAAAAATATGTTCATTTACTCTAATGTCATCCACCACAACATTCATAGATTCCATAACAGTAGAGGATTCAATGTTGTACACACGATAAGCTCTACTGTTAAGGGAATAGCCTAGGAAGAACCCTTCATTACTTCGAGAGTCAAACTTTCCCAAATGCTCACGATCCCTAAGGATGTAGCATTTACTCCCAAAAGTTCGAAAGTACTTCACACTAGGCTTCCTAGTATTCCAAATCTCAAATGGAGTTCGCTTTGTTCCTGGTCTGAGATAGACACGGTTAATGATATACACGGCTGTGTTGACTGCCTCAGCCAAAAAACGCAGAGGAATGAGTTTGCTATGTAGCATAACACAGGCCATTTCTTGAACTACCCGATTCGTCCTCTCAACCACTCCATTTTGTTGAGGTTTTTTTGGAGCAGAAAATTCATGCTTAATACCACGCAAAGAACAAAATGAGTTAAATTCAAAATTATCAAACTCTGAGCCATGATCAGAATTGATACGAATCACACCTCCAAACTATTGAGAATTTTCTGTCATCAACAAAGCCCACAAATCGTTAAACACTTCAAAGGATTCAGATTTATCTCTTAAGAATCTAACCCAAGAGAAACGAGAAAAATCATCAACTATAAGAAATATATGTTTCTTCCGGCCAATGCTCTTCGTTTGGGTTGGACCCATAAGATCCATATGTAGCAACTCCAAAGGTCATTTAGTAACACAATGATCAGTCTTCTTGTGTGAAACTTCAGTTGTTTACCTTTTTGACATGGACCACATACGCTTTTGGATGATTATTGTAACTCAGGAAGTCACGTTTTAACTCGTACTTGGATAACCTTTCCAAATCAATAAGATTCATGTGTCCCAAGTGTTGATACCATAAATCAACATCACTCACTTTTGTTGAATGACAGTTCAACATACTTTTAATGCCTATAATGTAGCAATTATCTGCTGTTCTTTTGCCACAAATTACACTATTTTCCTCCTTATCAACAATGGTGCATTCTTTCATGGAGAAGTGATCATCATATTCAGTGTCACACAATTGACTGATACTCAAAAGATTAACTTTCAATCCATTAATAAAAAAGACATTGGAAAGTCTAGATATTCCAGGGATACACATTGTCCCTCTTCCAACAATTTTAGACTTTCCACCATCACCAAATTGTACAATGCCTCCATCGCACTTTTCAAGAGAAGTGAACAATGACTTGTCTCCAGTCATATGCCTTGAACATCCACTGTCTAAGTACCACACATGTGAGTTTTGTGCCTTCAGTGCAGACAATACAACATTGCAATGCAATTCGGCTTTTTGTATCCACAGAGATTTGGTCTTGACTTGTGGCCGGGGATCACGAATCTTCTTTTGTTGCTCATGTAAATGCTTTTTCAACTTTCGACACAATGGTCGAATGTGTCCCCTTATCCCACAATAATGACAAGTAGGGACCGAGTTTGTCATTAAATTTCGACAAAATGGTCGAATATGACCTTTCACCCCACAATGGTGACAAACAGGCACAAACTTAGTTTGAGTAACTTTTCCTTTTGATGCACGAGGAACATGATTCACATGAGTAATGGAAGGACAGTAAGGGTGTTTTCATCTTGGATGGGACATTTAACAAAGACAGTGTTACTCTTTGAGAGTGATGAAGAACCAACATCACCATAGCCTAACCCGCATTTATCCCTCTTTTGTTGGCTTGAGATTTCATCCAAAGTTAAGGATCCATTGTTCATCCTTTTGAGTGTACTTTTTGTTGCAGACAATTCACTATAGACCATATTCAATTTTCCCTCAAGATCATGTTTTTATTCTTGAGAATGACTACTTCACTTTGGAGATCTTTTCGAAGCTTTTTATCATCACACTTATTTTTACCAATATCATTTGATAACTCAATCAACTTAAAGCACTCCAATTCTAATTGACTTACCTTGCTATTAGCTTCATTCAATTCAACTAACAAGGTAAAGTTTTCAAGTTTCAAGTGTTTCAACTTGACTGACTTCTTGTCATTTATCTTGGTAAGCCTCAAGGAATCTTTAAAAAGCTTTTCATATTTTGTTTCCAATTCTTGATCATCATCAGATGATTCAAGAAAACCAATTTCATCATCTGACTTAACATCTTTATCAGACAAGTCCTGTACAAAAGAAATTTTAGAAGAACGAGACATAAATGCAATAAGTTTTTTACCACTTTCTCCGACAGAATCTAAATCACTCTTCTCATCTTCTGAGTCATCATCCCAAGTGACGTTCAGAGCTTTATTCAAACGCCTTTCAACACGATTGGCACATTTTGCAATAATGTGTCCATATCCCTGACATTCAAAACATTTAATATCCTTCGAAGAATTCTTAGATAAATTTTTACTAGGGGGCTTCTCACCCTTAGGGACAAAGTTATTCGTGGTTTGTCCCTTGTTTTTCAAGAAATTCTTCTCCATGCCACCCTTGTTGTTAGTCAAAAACTTCTTAAACTTCTTCACAAAGAGAGCTTCCAGCTCTTCATTTTCTGAAGTAACCTCTATTTCATCATCAGATTCACAATTTTCATTTCTAGATGAAACAAGAGCCATTCCTCTGTGTTTGAGAATGGGTAAATGATTTGCCTCATATGTCTGCAGATTATCAACCTACTCATCCACTCTTTAGCATGAAACTTTGGGGGAAAAGATCTTAAGATCTTCTTGACAACTTTACTATCAGAAATTGGTTCCCCCAAGCTGAAACAGTTATTAACTATGTCACTCAATTTCGGATAGGACTAATCAAAAGTCTCAGATTCTTTCATCTTTAAAGATTCAAAAGTTGTGGTGTAATTTTGAAGTTTGCTCTGTTTGACTTTATCTGTACCCACATGAACTGTTTGAAGAATGTCCCATGCTTCCTTGGTGGTGGTGCAAGAGGAAATTCTTCGAAACTCCGAAGGAGATAGACCATTAAAAATGGCATTAATAGCTTTACTATTACAATTTGAAGCATACTTTTCCCCCTTGGTCCATTCAGACTTACGTTTGAGAATAAAACTCCCATTCAGACTTACATTTGAGAATAAACTCCCATCAATTTCAATCTTGGGTAGATAATACACATCTTCAACACAATCCCAAACATCATCATCATCAATAGATTTCAAAAAAGCTATCATCCGAACCTTCCAATATGGATAGTTAGAATCAATTAACAATGGAGGCTTATTGGTGGAGGTTCCTTCTTTGTTGAATTCCATTTTCTAGATCTGATAGATCAATTCACACAGTTTCTTAGTATGACCAGCTCTGATACCAATTGAAGGTTTTAAACCCCTAAATCCTTAGGGTTAAAGACCCAAATCAGATCTATAATATGCAATTCTATCACCACAAAATAATTAAAACTGAAACAAAGAACAATCACCATAAGAAACAGCAATATACGTGGAAAAATCCAAATAGAAAAAAAACCACGGGTCCTGGAACTCGGTTCAATAAAGATATCAACACTATCAATATGAAGATTATAAGAGAACTTACAACCCTTCCCAATTTATTAAAAACCTATGGCCTAAAGAACCTCATGCCGGCGCCACGCCGTTCATCTTCTCCTGTGATTGACTTTTCGTCATCCAATCTCGAAGCCGCTTCAAGATCACAATAAGGCAAAAATGATGGAGATGGTCTCTAAAGGTGGAATTGACAATATCACTACTAGAAAAAAAGGTATTAGCGGCCGCCAAAATCTGTCGCTAAAAGTAACGTGGCAGTCGCTAATACTCATTCGCAACGGTTCAGCGACTGCCAAGTGGCGGCGGCAATAAATTAGTCGCAAAAAAGTATTAGCGACCGCCACGTGGCGGTCATAAAAAATTTTGTGACAGCTTAGCAACGGTAAAAAAAAAAAAAAAAAACTTTTAGCGGCTGCCATAGCCATTGCTAAAGCAAAAAAGGCGGTCGCTAATACTTTTTTTTTAATTTTTTAAATACTTTTTTGCGACCCGCCACTTTTTTTGATTTTTTAAATACTTTTTACGAGCGCCAATGGCGGTTGCTAATACATTTTTACCTTTTGCGATCACCAATGGCGGCCGTTGATGCCCATAAACTTTTTTTTTTAGTCTTAGCAAATTCCACAATTTTCTTCATGCTTGCTTTTTATACATGTACCTGTACCTAAATATATTAAATACAACTATAACAATCAATGAAAAATAATAATAACAAAACAAAGTCTTATATTAATCACATTCAAAACATTACAAAAGTTTTAACAAATTATAATCATTACAATTCCAGCAAAGAAAAAATAAAAATAAATATATTTTCTGGACAGGGTGCCATGATCGATCGATGCTCTCAAACCTGAAGACAAAAAGGGAAATAAATATTAATAGTTAATTAAAAAACTAGCAATATATAGTAAATATAAATAAAATTAAGTATTAAAATTAAAATTTTGAAAGTTAAACCTACGTTTCAACTATACAAGCAATCCGGGAGTCGGAATCTCGAGCCGTCAGTTCCGGCAAGTCAGGAATGACTTTGAGCTCGTGCCTGTCTAGTTTCACGGGCATCGAAGCCCGTTTTCTCGGTTTGTGCGCTTGGAGGCTAATTTCCTAAGTTTTAAGTTAAAGTTTTAAGTTAAACTACGTTTCAATTATACTAGCAATCAGGGAGTCGGAATTTTGAGCCATCAGTTCCAGCAAGTCAGCAATTACTATGGACTCATGCTCGTCCAGTTTCATGGGCACTGGAGCCCATTTACTTGGTTTGGGCGCTCGGAAGCTAATCTCCTAAGTTTTAAGTTAACGTTTTAAGTTAAACCTACGCTTCAACATACGAGCAATCCAGGAGTCGGGATCTCGAGCCGTCAGTTTCGGCAAGTCAGGAATGACTATGGGCTCGTGCCCGTCTAGTTTCACGGGCATCGGAGCCTGTTTGCTCGGTTTGGGCGCTCGGAAGCTAGTTTCTTAAGTTTTAAGTTAACCCATGTTTCAACTATACTAGCAATTCGGGAGTCCGAATCTCGAGTCGTCAATTCCTACAAGTTACTATACCCTCAAGCGAAGTGTTCGTGCCGATTTTCAATTTTTTTCGGGGCTTTTTTCCCGTTCTGAATCTCCGACGGGCCGTTTTGGAGCCTATATCTTGGAAAATCCTATGTTTTCGCTCATAATTCTCTAACCGGAAGTCCTATTTGCAAGCCGTCAGTTCCAACAAGTTACTCTACCCTCGAACGAATTGCTCATGCTGGTTTTCAATTTTTTCCAGGGGCCGTTTTCCTTTCCGGACCTTGGCGGGCCGTTTTGGAGCCTAAATATTGGAAAATCCTATGTTTTCTCTCGAAATTCTCTAACCGGGAGTCCTATTTGCGAGCCGTCAGTTCCTACAAATTACTCTACCCTCGAGCAAAGTGCTTGTGCCGGTTTTCCCATTCCGGACCCCGGCGGACCGTTTTGGAGACTAAGTGTTGGAAAATCCTATGTTTTTGCTCGTAATTCTCTAATCGGGAGTCCTATTTACGAGCCGTCAGTTCCTACAAGTTACTCTACCCTCGAACGAAGTGCTTGTATCAATTTCTAATTTTTTCGGAGGCCGATTCCCATTCCGGACCCCCGGCGGGCTTTTTTTCGAGCCTAAGTGTTGGAAAATACTATGTTTTCGCTCATAATTCTCTAACCAGGAGTCATATTTGCGAGCCGTCGTTCCTGCAAGTTACTCTACCCTCGAGCGAAGTGCTCGTATCAGTTTTCGATTTTTTCGGGGGCCATTTTCCGTTCCGGCGGCGGGCCGTTTTCGAGCCTAAGTGTGTGGAAAATCCTATATTTTCGCTCGTAATTCTCTAACCGGGAGTCCTATTTGCGAGCCGTCAATTCCTACAAGTTATTCTAACCCTTGAGCGAATTGTTTTGTGCTAGTTTCTGATTTTTTCAGGGGCCGTTTCCCGTTCCGGACCCCCGGCGGGCCTTTTAGAACCTAAGTGTTGAAAAATCCTATGTTTTCGCTTGTAATTCTTTAAACCGGAATTCCTATTTGCTAGCCGTCAATTCCTACAAGTTACTCTACCCTCGAACGAATTACTCGTGTCGGTTTCTGATTTTTTTCGGGGGCCATTTTCCGTTCTAGACCCCCGGCGGGCCGTTTTGGAGCCCAAGTGTTGGAAAATCCTACGTTTTCGCTCGTAATTCTCTAACCGAGAGTCCCGGTAGAAAGACATTAATACCTTAGACTTCCCAGCCCTCGATGCAGCAACTAAAGATGCATAAGTTAAAGGCAAGGCAAACCTTTGATATAAATAAATAAATAAAAAAAAGAAAAAAACCAAGTGCATATAACTTACCTTTTACCAAGAACCATGTTGCGATCTACATCACCATCAGCAGCAGCTCCAAATTCTGGAGGTTCACCTTGAGAACTCTCTTTGCCCAGCCCCATACGTGAAACCAACTCCTTTGCATAGGTTAGGTTGGGATCTGGATGCCCTCTTCCAAAGTCTTCCTGTTAAATAGGAGCAGGCATATAAAGTTAAGGACCAACCATGAGTGCATTACAGTTTACCAAAATATATCCACAAAGTGCACCCTACAACCGTTACCTAATTGGTATCATATGCAGAACAGCCCCTAAACATAGAAGTTAACCCAATGAAATATATAAAATCGAAGCAAATGCACACCAGCTCCTAAACATATGAATAAATATACATAGAACTCTCCTAAAAGCATGGAGTTTATCTTGAAAGTTAAGAGTTACCTTGGGCGTGCAATTTATCAATGAACCTTCATGTGCACCAAGCTCTTCTACAAATATACGTTTGGCATAAATTCCACCAACTCCATGAAGAGCATCAAAACTGAAAGATTAATGAAGTACATGAAATTCGTAACCATCCTTCAGCCAGTAAATGAATGAGGTTCAAATAGGTAAGATCTGTATCTCCGCTCCTATTCAATAGCATTTACAGACCAGAATGTACAGTTTGGAGATCCAAACAGCTTTTGGATGGACATAAAATCAAAAATTGACCTGGCCAAGAAAAATAACCAAATCAACAAGTTAGGGAGTAAAATCAGTTATTCCTTGCACAACCAGTCTATGTTCAGTATCTGGAGTGATGGTGTCCGGCAATGGAAACAAACAGAAGAATCGGATCAAATATTGGATCAAGTATGGATTAAGTTTTAACTTGTAATTACCTCCTGTCAACCCAACCAATTTTAACTTTTCAAACCTGTTGGCCACCCTTACAATGGAGCTCTTAATTATTACTCTCAAAAGGGTCACCCAACCAATTTTGGCCGTCCAAACCTGTTGGCCACCCTTACAATATGGTGCAGGGCATACAGGCATGACGAAGATTTAACAAGAATAAAGGGAAAAGAAGAAAGAATATCCTGCATACAGGCAAGGTGCAGGGCATACAGGCATGATGAAAAATTGAGTTCAGCCCACATGAACCCATAATTTCAGCAAGGACTCACTCAGTGGAGAGAGAAGGTAACAAAAGAAAAAAAAAGTGTGACAACTGTAGCAATGGCAAAATGGTCATTTTAAATGCTTATTAACGACTTTGTTCAGGTTTGCAATTCCTATTGTCAGATTATCAGTCAAAAGACCCATTCATATATTGTGAAGTCAAAGAATGATGTCGAATTATCTATTCATCTAGGATTTTTTTTTTAATGATAGGACAAAAACTCAAAGCATTTCTGAAAATACTCTTTTTTTTCGGAATCCATTGTCAAGAAAATAACAAGCAATAGATGCAGTAATAAGCAAACAGCAGTTGTACTACCATAAAATTTGAGCCAACCATAAAATTTAAGTTAATTTGAAGCAGAAGAAAGGAATATATGCAACACTGAAAAATCTCTTCGACGGAAAATAAGTTGATTAAGACCATGTTTCATCTAGCAAATATAACTTAGCATAATGCAAACCATTCACTACACCAAAAATGAAAAATTAGAACGGATTACCGTTCCTAATCCGTGTGTTCCTAATCCATTCATCCGTTCCAATTTTCTATTTTTGGAACGGATTAACGGATTAACGGATTAACGCTTTGAGTCCATAGACTGCAGCAAGAACTATGGTATTCCCTAGAAGACAACCAACAATGAAATGAATAAAAGAAAAGAAAATCCTTTGAAATTACAATAGAACTAGACAGGAAGAACAAATTGTATCGAAACATATGAGTATGTTAACTAATAATCTAAAAAAGGTGATTATACAGCTAAGTGCATGCACACGCAGGTTGAACTTCAAAGAGAAAAAGACAGAAAGTAAATAAATAAATCCCCTGGCTACAAGGTATAACTAGTGTATTAAGGCCCTATGCATGCTTAATAAGCAAGGGGTTTTTAACAATCCAAGGTGCTAGGCGTACACATTGAATTCAATGAAATAAACAGAAATCAGCTCAAAGTCACTCATTGCACCCACCAGTGTCAAAGAAAATCATATTAATCATGATGCCCTTCCATGAATAATTATGCAAACCATGACAACTGTGAAGAGTATTATAAGAATTAACACATATCAGCCCAGTGTACTGATGCTGTAAAATTCTAAAATCAAATATTATCTTTCCAAACACCATTCAAGTTGTGAAATTCATCCACATATTCAAAATCAAAAGTGCTAGGAAGAAGATAAATATCCATGCATTAAAGCCATTAAACAACCCACCAAAGATAAGCTACAGTAAGCAACTAAACATCAAATACTTGGTCTAAAAGTCTCAGTACCTCATAGTTCTAGTGCAGTAAGTTAGGAGAAACTATTGACAGAAACAAAAGTAATTAAGGTGGACATTTCAAATGGGACCAGTGTTGAGTGGGCAAAGTAGAGACAAGTTAGTAGACTGTCATGCGATCATAGATTGCCACTTCGACTAATGGGGCAATTTATAAGACTGGCGTGGATGCTAAGGTAGCGTTTGGTTCGCTGGAATGGTTGTAGGCGGGAATGGAATGGAGACCGGAATGAGGCAGGAATGGAATGAGGTAGGAATGGGCATTTCCATTCCAGCGTTTGGTATGCTGAGGAATCAATCCAGTTGATTCTTATTCCTGAATTTGGTATGCTGGAATGAGTACTGGAATGGAATAAAATTTACATAAGACTGACCAAAATACCCTTGTTAGAATTTTATCTTTGGCTCAGTCAATGTATAGATTATAATATTATTAAATAGGTGGGGCACACACAAGGTCTTCTATTTTATAATAATAATAATAATAATGTATAGATTATATTATTATTATATAGGTGGGGCCCACACAAGCTCTTCTATTTTATAATCTTATAATAATAATAATATATAGATTATATTATTATATAGGTGGGCACAAGTGCTTCTATTTTATAATCTTATAATAATAATAATAATAATAATGTATAGATTATATTATTATTATATAGGTAGGGGCCACACAAGCTCTTCTATTTTATAATCTTATAATAATAATAATAATATAGATTATATTATTATTATATACGTGGAGCCCACACAAGCTCTTCAATTTTATAATTTTATAATAATAATAATAATATAGATTATATTATTATTATAATATAGGTGGGGCCCACATAAGTTCTTCTATTTATAATATAATAATATAATAATGTATATATTATTTATTATTATATAGGTGGGGTCCACACAAGTTCTTCTAATTTATAATCTTATAATAATATAATGTGTAGATTATATTATTATTATATAGGTGAGGCCCACACATGTTCTTCTCTTTTATAATCTTATTATAATAATAATAATGTATATATTATAATATTATTATATAGGTGGGCCCACACAAGTTCTTCTATTTTATACTCTTATAATAATAATAATAATGTATATATTATATTATTATATAGGTGGGGCAACACAAGCTCTTCTCTTTTATAATCTATTATTATTATAATAATAATGTATAGATTATATTATTATTATATAGGTGGGGCCCACATAAGTTCTTCTCTTTATAATCTTATAAAATAATAATTATAATAATAATGTATATATTATATCTTTTATTATATAGGTGGGGCCCACACAAGTTCTTCTCTTTTCTAATCTTATTATTTTAATAATAATGTATAGAAGTGAAGAAGGGTCTTTTGGTCTAAAAAAAAAGTAGAAAGGAATGGAATGGCCATTCCTTCCCATCCCGGATGGAATGGCCATTCCTCTACATAAGGGAATGAGATTCCGGAGACAATGGTCATTACGCCACTTTTTTGCGAACCAAACGCTGTAATAATCATTCCGTTGGAATGACCATTCCATTCCGACCTTCATTACAGCGAACCAAACGCTACCTAATGGTATGGATCACCAACCCGGAATCCCGACTCAATCTCTTCGAATTCAAGCAAAAATCAAGAAAACAGACTATCAAAACCTGGAGTCCTACTTACGAGCCGTCAGTTCCTAATTAAAATCTTGAATTAAAAAATAATTATATATGATCAGGATCAGTCGAGCCTACTGAATCATGACTGTCCTCTACAACTAAGTCATGTCTCGCCCTGTGGCCGCTGCCAGCGTCAGGTGCCTGTAATTATTTATTATACAGTTAAAAATAATTAAAAATACATAAATGTCAATGACATAATTGACAATTTAAAAGTACACAAATTTTTCTTACTAACCTGAGTAGTGGGTAGTGGTGGGTCTGAAGCGTGCGCGCTACGACTCTGTGATAGACGAGCCTCCAGCTCTGCCAACTCCGCTCTCATCTCGGCCCTCATCTCGGCCCTCATCTCTGCCCTCACCTCATTTGTCACCTCCTCTCTAATCGCTGCCTTCATGGACTGTAGTAACTCCTCGACCTCCTCATCTGTACAAAGGCGCAAGCCCTGGAGGAGCTAGCATTGGATGACTCCGCTCGCACGATTTGCGAGCGTGGAATGCCCGTCCCATATGAGAGCGTGTATCCGTGCCCATCCCAGCCAACGACGGAGTGGAATATCTCATCCCTCCGCGATGGCAAACTGCGCTCCTCCTCGGGCAACTCCTCCATGCGAGACTGATACTGGGCCTGCGTAGTTGATTCATTTAATATATTATAATGCATAACAAGACATAGTAATAGACCGATAATTTAAGCGGTTCAATATAAAAACTTACGAAGATAGCTGCAACCTCCGGGTGGCAAGGATCTCGAGATCGCATCCAGACGGACATCCTGTCGACCGGATCGCCCTTGGAACGCAACTATTTGGTGGAGAGTTATATTATTAGTATAATATCATACAAATTGACAAAAATATAAATTACATGTACGATCTAACTTTTTACCTCGTGGCGGACCAGGGTGATGTGTCGAGTCCCCAACCTGTGTGAGAGACCCTGCATTGCGCGGTTCCGGGCATTAGTAGCTGCCTCTAGGGGCGGACCTATGTCTAATGGACTGGGGGCTGAAGCCCCCACCAAAGATTTAAAAATCCCATAAAGTCTTTAAGGATTTATGGCCCAGCCCCCACTTAAAAGTAGCCAAAGACCCCAGAACCCTTTCCCAACTCCAAAAACCCAAATCCTTTTTGGGTGTCTCTCTCCATCATGTAAACCGAATTTGCTTGGGTTTGAGTCTCTACAAAAAGTGGATGGCCCACTTCTTTTGTAGGTTGATCAGTTTACATGATGGGGCACACATTGGATGTCATTTTGTTAATACTATCAAGACTTGACATATCTTTCCCTCTTTCTTGTCTTTTAGTTAAAACCAAATCTATTACTAAATCAATCACTTCATTTTTAAAAGTGATTTCATAGAATGAATGATGGTTTTAAACACAACTAGCCTAATTGACCTAATTATTAGGGCTTGAGTTTAGTCTCATTCATATATTCTAGCTAAAGACTTATACAAATTTTTTTTAAAAAAGTTACCTATTCATGATTTTGTCAAGGAGGACATTTATGTCCCTTGCCCACTTAGCTAGCTTAAAGCTTCTCATTTGTTAGCCATCTAATACGAAGATATGCTTTTTTCCCTCATCTTTTCTTTTAAGTAGTTTTGAGATCTAGAATAAAACCAAGTTTATGTTAAGCTCCATTGAAAAAGTATAGCTCCATTTATTGTGTAAAAGTCTGAATTGGTGGCCATGAGAAGGGTGCCAACATGTCTGATCAAATTTTGGGCAAAATTAAAATTGAAAAGAACATAAGCTCAACCTAACCTAACTAATGTTCACAAAGGGCTAACATGAATCTTAACCCAATAAGAATTGAATTCATTTCAATTTTCAAGCCAGGAATTGACAACAACGAAAACCTAAATCTGTCGCTCAAGTTTGTGCCAGTGGGGTTAGTTTAGGATCAACCGAAGTTTGAAAAATGTGTACTTAGTGCAAGAGCGGCAAAGATTATTTCTTAATAAAGTACAATACATTTTCTCTTTGACATAGTTAATCAGTGAAGAAAGTATAATAAAATTGTGATTAACTTTCAAGTGAGCCCCCCTCAAATGAAAATCCTGAGTCCGCCACTGGCTGCCTCTTTCTGTTTTCAATATTTATCATTTAATTTTTGTTAGTTACGATAGTCACTAGTAAATTGTTAAAATGAAAATAAAAAAATATATACAAGCTTCTCACCTTTGCCTCCTCCGTCCACTGATTCGGGAGAACGCCGTTTGGAACTCGCTCAAGTATGTCGGGGGCATCCTGATGTGGCTTCCAGTGTTGCACTTTCGTTTTATTTTATGATCTTTCCACATCTTCCGGCACTTCGACATGCAGACTACCCGGAAGAGCTCAGGACATGCCCTCAAATTGTCCTAAAAAGGACAAATAATTTTTCATTTAGTTATGGTTTCAATTGACACATCCTGTAGAGAAATGTTAAATTATTACCTTAACCTGCCTCCATATACGATCTAATGTATCCATCGTGAATGCCTCCCAAGTGTAGTCAAAGGGAATGCATATGGATCCCGGACCATATGTCCCAATTGGCTGATGATCGAGCATGCGGACCCACCGGATGATATGTCTCATCAAACTCCACGTCAATGGGATAACCGGAATTTCACGTCCGGATCCCTCTAGCAAGGCCTCTCGATCCCCCTTCTGGAAGATGGGGCCGTGCTCACCGAATCTGTTCAAATTAGAGATAATCTAATTAAATTGAAATAAAATATTTTGCTAGAATTAAAATGTTTCGATTAAATAAACTATACTGGTCTGTGTATCAGCTGGAGCAAGCCAAGATGGTGAAGCTGAAGCAGTCGACACACCTAAGGTCTAGGGTGGTCCGGTATAGGTCTAGGGTCCCCAGATGGCATACTGGCCTCCCCCTGGTGCATAAACTCATCCATCGTCCGTGGATGATCTCTCCTCTTTCGTCCTGACATATCTGTTCAAATGTTTGCAAGATAAATTAATTTAACGAGATAATTGAAATTAGGAAAATTCTATATGCACCACCAAGTTTGATGAGCACACCCACATTCTGAGCTCACCACAGCCACTTTATGTTTAAAACCTATTTGCGGAGCACACCCACCAAAATACCCAAACTGCCCAGCCCTCTCCTTCTCCATTCCCTCGTCTTCATTTCCATTCCCTCGTCCTCGTTTTTTTCAAAATTGGCACGGCAGAAGCTGAGTAATTCCGACTCTCTCCTACATCTTCTTCTTTTTTGCTCTCATCACCTTCTTCATCTTCTTGTACAAACAAGGTAAGGTCATCTTCTTCTTCTTCTTCCTCTTCGTTAAACTTTCCAATCATTTTCACCTTCTTTTTAGG
Organism: Litsea cubeba; assembly: GCA_012931725.1. Taxonomy (NCBI): domain Eukaryota; kingdom Viridiplantae; phylum Streptophyta; class Magnoliopsida; order Laurales; family Lauraceae; genus Litsea; species Litsea cubeba. The sequence goes on along the minus strand of CM022949.1, from coordinate 77,068,849 downwards.
TTATAATGTATGCGTTTAGGTTGCAATTTATGCATTAGATTGTATTTTCACCTATTTAGATTGTATGTGGATTCCGTAATGCATGATTTGGATGGGAGTTTCGAACTCCAAATTTTTCCTTACCATTTGTTTTCTTCTTCTGGTTCGCGGGGTGCTCGGCAAACCAGAAGTGTGCAGGTTGATTTTGCACGGCATATCGACAACCGTGCATTTATTATATGCACGGCCAATGTTAACCGTGCATGTCATATATGCACGGCCAATGTTAGCCGTGCATATATTATTTGCACGGTGTCGATATGCCGTGCAAATTAAATATGCACGGCTAACATTGGCCGTGCAGATTTGAGATTGCACATTAATAGTATGCCGTGCAGAACAAATTTACAATGTTTTAACAATATTTGTTTTTTATTTTGAACAGATTAGAAAATGCCTAGAAGACCTGCTCGTCGCGGTGGCAGCTCACTTTCGATAGGTGGACGGGCTAGTTCTTCTAGCGAGCCACCTAGAGTTAGGACGAAGATCGGTGTGCCAAGACCGCCACGTCGCCGAGGTTTGCATACTAGTAGTTCGAGTGCCGGTCGTCAACGACCAACGGCATCTGAACGAAGACGAAAAATGCGACAGGATCCACTCCCAGATTCGTCAGAGGAGTCAGAGGATGATTCATCTGAGGAGGATTCATCAGAGCATGATTCCTCAGAGGAGGAGGAGGCACAGCCGTCCACTTCTGCTGCAGCGGCGGCAGCAAGGGATGATCATCCATCAGGTCAGGATGAACAGCCATCCAGTCCTCCCCCAGCGGCGGCAGGGGAGGATCCTATCCCCGGTGGTCCGGTTGATTTATCGGTCCTCCTTAGTGTCAGGACGCACGTGGCCATACCCATATGGGACGGGGAGGTAATCTTGCTTTTTTTAAATTTGTGAATTATTTGTTTTTCAAATAATATGTGTTGAAGTCTATAATAACATATATTAATTAAGTTTAAAACTTTTAATGTGCAGGAACGTGAGCCGCTTAAGTGTATCAATCATTGGCGAGGGTTGAAGGATTGGTACATACCTCGGCCCGGGGATGGGGCCGATATCGAAGTTCCTCGGTTTCGTGTGATTTTAGAAGAGTCTGGATTGGCTGGCCTTAAGTCATAATCGTACCGATATACTTCCGCCCCTTTGATATCCAGTTTCGTTGAGAGGTGGCAGCCCGAGACAAACACCTTCCACATGCCATTCGGTGAGATGACGATCACCTTAGACGATGTGGGTACTCTCCTCGGCATCCCAGTAACGGGATTGCCTGTCCACGCATCGACCAGTATGGGATTTACCGAGCAGGTAGATTTACTTGAGGCTGGACTAGGCGTGGATAGAGCGACCGCGTCTGCTGAACTTCAAGTGGCTCGTGGTGGGGTAGTGAGGCTGGCCTGGATCAAGCGAGTGTGCAGTAGTGTGGGTCCTCGTCGTCTGTTGAGCAGGTAGATTGTGCAGTTAGAGGCTATCTTCTGTTTCTGTTAGGCTGCACAATTTTCAACTGATAAGTCGTCCACCAGAGTCCCCATTGCGTACCTATCTTTACTGATGGACTTGGGACAAGTCCGTCATTATGCATGGGGCGCTGCCGCACTTGCATATCTTTATCGCCAATTGGGGACCGCTACGAGGGCAGATGTCAGACAGATTGCTTGGGTACCTGACACTCCTCACGGTAAATGTGCATAACTCTTTGATTAAAGTTTCCATTTGCCTATCTCTGTACTATTATTTATATATTATTTTAATCATATAATTAAAAACTCTAACTCTTGCAGTCTTGGGTGTACGAGCACTTCCCATTTGTCCGTCCTCCTGCAGCATGGGGGTTTACGGCTGCAATGCCTCATGCGGCTCGCTGGAATCCTGGCCAGGATTCCGGGATTGGAAGGGAAAACGTAAAGTTGTTGCGGGAGAGGCTGGACGACTTACATCCTAGTGAGGTGAGCATCCAATAGATTCGTTTCTATTTATTTAAGTTTTTTTTATGATCTATATTTATTTGTTAGAATATTAATGAGTTGTTTCAATTACTTCTTGACATAGGTTGCTTGGGATCTGTATACCGGTGCCAGAGCTCAGCATCCATTCCAACAGAGTTCTTTCTTCTGTGGTTGCTTGAGAGCAATGGATGTCATTGAACCCTACCACCCACAGAGGGTTCTTCGTCAATTTGGGTTTGTTCAAACCATCCCACCAGCACCGCTTGCGCCCCTTCGTGCGTCTCGAGGATCTACTGCCGGACAATACAAGGTCTCCTATAGATTCCTTGATCAGTATTGGGAGTCTTGGGAGGATCATGTATTATCACTAGCACACCGTGACCATCGAGTACAATATGCATGGGAGTGTTCACCCGACTACATGGAGTGGTTTGTTAGGATTTCACGTCCTCGGGTACAGAACCCTGAACGGCACTCCCATTATCATCCTCATGAGGATCAAGATGACCTGACTCCAAGAGTGGTGAGCGTTTGAAATTGCAATTATAACATTATGCATCCATTTTAAAAGTTATAATTCTCTTAATTATTAACATGTATAATTATTTCTTACAGATCCGCCGAGCGAGTGATAATCTTCGTGCTACGATTGCACAGCCTGGTCAATCTGCTGATTTTTACTACCGGGCAATACAGACCACTCTGGAGATCTTGGATGGCTTGCCGGTGACGTACCGACGACGTACGCGTCCTTAAGGAGATTTGCTGTTTTTGGATTTTATGATTGTGTCCTGGGATTTTGTAATTTATTTTGGAACTTGGCGAATTATAAGCTCCTTTTTTTAAGGCAATTATGTAAAGGATCACTTTTACATATATAATGATGAATTCAAGTTCTTTCTTTTGAGATGTCTAGTATGATGGCTGAATTTTATATTTTAATTACTCTTATAGTATATATTTGTGTAAAAGAAAGATTAGGCAAAATGGAATGAAAAGGACATATGTCAGCACAAAATATAATTAACGTGTATTGCACAGTATGCTCGGCCGTTAATAGCCGTGCATAACATGGTCTGCACGGCTATTATGTGCCGTGCATAACATGGTCTGCACGGCTATTATGTGCCGGACATAATATGGTCTGCACGGCACATGTTGGCCGTGCATAACAAAGATTGCACAGTATCTGTTAGCCGTGCAGATTCTGACAAGCCATTACATGTTGGCGTTGCAGACCATGTTTTACATCACTTTTTCATATCGGTGTGAGTTACATCAAATGATAATCAAATTGTTACATCAAATGACAAGCAAACGGTTACATCGAAAAGAGTTACATTATATAATTTATATGGTTACATCAAATGAGAATCATTTTATATAATCAATCGCTGTCAAGATTAACCGACTCTTGTGTTGCTACACTATTTCCCAAAATGTCTCTGAATTGCTCAATGCGATTTGCATATGGGGTCTGCCATCCATCTGCATCAGGATGATGGTGTCTATGCCAATTTGTTGTAATAGGTGGCATGGGTGCTTCTGGCTTCATGAATACCTGAACGAAATGGTTTCCATTGACGAAACCAATCGCAATGATTTTGTGATCACTTGTTGGAATCGGGGGTGATAACAAAGGCAAGAAAGTCAGGCATTGCTGCAATGAAAGCAGGACCAATACGACTTTATAATACGAAGATATCAAGTGACCCATGTCCGGCATTGTCATCCAACGATCGAATCCTGGATTGTTTTCGAAGTAAGACAACGCGTAGTACAGCTCTCCAACCCGGTCATCTCCTCCATATATCAATGCATAATATTGTTGATGCCTCTGCAATTCAGTGCTCAAGTCCAATCTAACCTGTCTCCAACTGTCCTCGCCCATGCCAAGAAGGCCTGCTATAGATCTGAATCCACAGTTACCATCCGCTGCGACATCCTTGACATTATGGATGTAGGGTCCCAAAGGCTGTGGGAGCGATTGCGAAAATGCACATGATCGAGTTCGACGGACACTAATCTTCTCACTCTTCTTCTTAACAGATGTACTACTTAATTTAAGTCGTCCACTCTCTTTCACCCCTACTGCGTATTCGAATGCAGACGGCTCACGAGTCGTAGACCGATCGAACTTCTTTTTCTTCAATGATGACCGACCGCGAGTATTCAATTTAATGTCCGGTTCAATCAGAGGTGTACATTCTGGACTTGCTATTTCTCTCAATTTTTTCAGTAGTTGAATTTTTCCAGCCTCATCACTTCCCCGAAATTTCTTATCGATCAAGTCGAACTCAGAAGTTGTGGTCAACTCAGGGGCTTTGTTCACCTTAGTGGGATCTAAATTGAGCTTCCGCCAAAATTGATGTACACATGTTAGTGGTATATGAGACCCTTCTCTTATACATTCTCCAATTTCATGTGCACATGGTAGACCATGGGTCCGTCGTACAACGCACCCACATGCATTAAAATCCGAACCAATATCAGCAGCTCTTAGCGACTCATTTAATACTATATCCAAAGCACTCCTTGATACAAATCCTCTCAGTTCACGGAATAGTGCCGGTTTGAATTTATGTTGCACGATGTTCAAACTCTTTTCAAAAGAAGCCTTTATTTCAGTAAATAACAACTGAAGCAGGGAATGGATAACCTGCCAGGACGAATCAAAACTACAGCTCGATGTACCAAGATGTCTCTTTAATTTTGCGTGTGCACTCTCAGCCCTGTTAGTGGTGCAGTTGCCAAAATGCATATTCTGATCCGTCCAAACAGACACGAATTGTTCCTTATGCTTATTCAACCACGAGTTCTTCACATAATCAACAGCATGTGGATACCCACAAAAATTCCGTTCCAAAGCACTTAGAAGTTGAATATAGTCACTTTCAGTTGGAGAGAGTACCAACATGTTCCAACAAGAGATAAAAGCATCCCATCTGTCGCTGGTCTCAAAGAACTTCTTACAGTTTGCCAAGATGTTCCTAGATATATGCCACCTGCATAATAAGTTTGCTGCATTCGGATATACAACTTTGATTGCATTCATGAGCGCTAAATCTCTATCTGTGACAATCACACGTGGCATAATGCATCCATCCATTACATCCTTAAGCCTCTCCATTGCCCATCTATAATTGGCCTCCCTCTCTGAATGAAGGTAAACAAAAGCAACGGAGAACGTCAATTGGATAGATGTAACACCAACAATCTCAAGCAATGGAAGTCGATATCTATTGGTCTTGTACGTGGAATCCATTATCAAAAACTTCTGGAAATGCACGTAATAGCTGAATAGATGACGGATGTGCCCAGAATAAGTCTAAGATTGCATCTGTATCATCATTGCTAGTGTGATACTCAATGTACTTGTTCTTCTCCAAATGCATCATAAGTTGCTGCATCTGTGATCGACCGGCCATCTCTGTCACCCTAAACTTCTGACGAGCATTGTAGATACTCTTCATCGTAGTGGTGTTGTGCACATTCCTCTCCTGCAGTGTTCGAAGGATGTTCCTTGGCTTCACCAGACTCTTAGACATATCAATCAAAACATTAATCTCTTCCGTAGAAAGCCTCCCAGCGAACGAGTGCCCTTCGAGATGTTGTGCGTTTGGATGATTGTGTATCCCACAAACCACTACTAACATCCAATCATCGTCACTAGGCAACTTTCGACCCTTCAAAGCAAATGGGCAATTACACTTCTTCGTTCCAGTTGCCTTGTTAGGATTCTTCTTTTCGTATATCTTCGATGAAGCCCTGTAACTACCACTACTCTCACATGATAAAACTATTCTCGGTTTCCTACCATCTCCACCAGCATCCGAAGTTTTGATTACAATCACCAAGCCATGTTTCTTTCCGACATCCCGTGTCCATTGGATTAGATCATCTCGGCTTCTGAATATCGTTTCAGTGGTGAAGACATTAGTAAATTCAAGAGAACACTGACTTGCACCAGTTGAATCAATCTCCTGAAAATATGATCCCAAAATTATTAGTTTATTAGTGCACGGTCCTGTAGGACCGTGCAAAATCACACTGCACGGCAAATTATAGCTGTACATTATTTTTTTGCACGGTTTAATATTACCGTGCAAGTTTATTTTGCACGGTTTATTGTGACCGTGCAAAATACTATTGCACAGTTAAAATGTGCCGTGCAGTGTTGATTTTGCACGGTTCTGGAATACCGAGCATATCGCGGAAAAAAATAATTAACGAGCTGGAAACGGACTTGGAGAATATACCTCCTCTTGGTAGATTGATAATTGCTTGTCCATGTTAAAAATGCCTGCTTTCAGTAGACAATGTGCCCCGGGGAGATGAGTACTTTCAAGGGTTGAAGATTCTTACGAGACTTAAGGATACTTTTAAATGGTTGAAGAAGATGATGAGGAAAGAGATGAACATAAACGGGCATGAATGAGTGCGAGGAACGGTTACGAAACAATGGATGAAAGGGAGAATGAAGAGTAAAAAGAGGAGGAATAGGAGATGACAACGGCTCCCCCACTGTGAAAGAACGAAAGGAAGAGGAGAGGAGGAGGTTGATGGTAAAGGGCTAGTTCGTCATTCACTGGAGGGCAATTTAGTAATTAAAAAAAAACTTAAAAGTGGGTGTATTTATCAAAAATGGTGGTGCATATAGAATTTCCCTTGAAATTAACATTTAAAAATAAATCAATTCCCTAAAGAGTATAAAAGGAAAAGGAAATAACACCCACTGCAATCTTATTCATTAAATGAAGATTTTTTTTAGAATGAGAGTAAGAATTTCAAAGTGACTATTTTAAATGTGAACAGTGATTGATTACTATTATGATATCTCAGAACCGAGAAATGAAAAAAACAAAGCACTTCAAATTTCAACATGAATGTTTACTCACTAAAACAACAATATTAGAGGATTTCATTTTCTAGAAAGGAGGAGGAAAAGGTTTGATCTCCTGTTGAAAACAATTGAATTTTCCATAAGGGCTCCTAGCTCTCAATTATCTTCCTTACAATAACAAGGGACAGATTGGAAATGGAAGTGAAAATGACAATTTCCACCAGCAATAGGGAGGCATGAACTTTCTTATTCATGGACGGCTCTGCTAAAAGCTTAATCTAGTGAGGTATCATCATTGCAATTTTATACCAGAGATTATTTTAGAATCAATTACAGCACTCATCCAACCAACAAACAAATTGTAAAGAAAAAGAAAAAAAATTAAAAAGGGGAAAAAACCTACCTTTTGCATTAAAACAGCTCCAAATTAACATATGTAATAGTAGTAAACTAGTAATAACACATTGAATCATAACATAAGGAGAAAATATCACAAAAATCTGAGAATCCCTAATGTCAGTGCCTGGAAACCCTGATCCTGGAAAAAGATAAGAGTCAATATATAATACACAGTCACAGTCTTCATGCCAATTTCAAATACTCACTTCTTAATTTCTCCTATCAACAATCTTCCACGAAAAAACATGGGTTTGTTCAGAGTTCATACATACACCGAGTTCTATCAAACTCATTATTTTCATAGAAAAAAAAAATACCTTTCAACAAGTTCTATCAAACCCATTATCACTCAAACACATTTCTTCATCACATGTTCCTTGGATCTGAAAATCTTCTGTCATGGATTTGATATCAAGGAATTTTTGGCCGTTGATATTGCATGGTTCATATCCGATCATGATCCTTCAATATGAGAAAAATGCATCCCGCTTAGTTAAAGTTTGTGTCGATCCCTTGGTACAGGCCCTAGCACTCCAGGTGGTCTCTACAGGCTCTCAACATAACATCATAAAAAATAAAAAATAAAAAAAACCATCGATCACTCAGCGGTCATAGAGTCACCCACTATTTCAAATTTGGGTCCATATTCGAGTAAGGATGTTTATTGACATTTCTATATACTACTTCCACTGACATAAGAATGAATATTTTTTTTTTTAAAAAGCCTTTATTTTTTTGTTTTCATAATAAACTAGGTATACTCTCTTGACAAAATCATTCAACCACTTAATTACATGGGTGATCAGACTTTTTTCTATCATGTTAGAAAAAAATCTACACTTACATTTTTTGAAAATACAAAAAGATTCTTAACTCACACATCGCTACAAAAAAAAGCCCCTTTTAGTTGCGTAAAAATAAACCACCTCTAAAAGTCGAAAACATCCACCGCTGTTTTGTCGCTAAGTCCACCGTTGCTAATGGTTTACTGGAAAAAAAGAATTTCCTTCATTAAAACTGAAAATATCAATGCGTTAAGATTTGCCGTTAATAATATACTTTCAAGGCAGGAAAATGCCCTCCGTTAGTTACCAGTTTTAGCGCATTAGTGGCACAGTTTGATATTATATCCTCCACTAAAACCTCTTTTTTTAAAAATAAAAAATAAAAAACTACATTAAAAACCCAAATAGAAAAGGTGTAGAATGATTATCAGGATTGTTGTAAGGCTACTGGTCTTAGATTTATAGTTCATGCTTAATTTGATGTTTTTAGGATGAGGATCTCATGAGTAGAAGTTGTATTTATACAACTCAATTGACAAATTTCTCACTCACCCCAACCCCAAATGGAAAATTCCAATAAAATGTATGGCAGATGAGAAGTTTGTAACCTTTTAAGAGTGGTTGTGGACTTTAGCTCCTCAACTCCTGTAACTATGAATGTGTTCGCACCTATAGGTGTTACAAATGAAAATCCAGATCCATGGTTTTGCAGGAAACATATTTTTTAAAGAGTTTTGTAAGGAAAGACATGTAAGAATTGTAAACAGATTTAACGTAGAAGTGGAATCTGCTTAGTTGGGGGTGATAGGCAATGCTGGATTGGCAATAGAATCTGAAATGATCCAATGTTTTTTTGACATGTGAAGTAAAAAAAAAAAAAAAAAAAAAAACATGTGAAGTAAAAAAGACCAGGTCTCTGGTCTGATATCAGATCCAATCATAGAGCTCTCCATTCCCTTCACTGGCAAGACTGAGGGAGACACTCAGAGGATCTGTCTGCATGCAGAAAAACACCCTTGGATTTCTGGGGTGAAGACTTGGGCAAGCACCCAAAAAGATTACCACAACACAATAATCTTGCAACATTCAGAAAATATGAAAAGAAAATCAAATCAACAGTTTCATCATCAACAAGAAACAACAATATTTGCTTTGAATATTCACATAAAGCAATGGAAAAAGAGGAGAGGGAGGAAGAAGAGAAGAAAAGAAAAGAGATGAAAGGGGGAATGTGCAGTGCACTGTAATGTAGGGGAAGGTGGAAGAGATACTTAACTGTGAACGCGGTGTTTCTTCCTTGCGTGAATGACCCCCTTTGGAATTCAGCGTCAACGCTCCTCTCGGCCTGATGAGTATTCCGCGCGGATGGCCTTCTTCCCATAGTTCCACGTGAATGGGGGTGCTGCCTCAATAATGGGTTCTGTGACTGGAGATGATGATGGCTGCCTGAGGGTGGAGAGGATGGTTCTCGTGGGGAACTTCTGCACAAGGTGAAGGCTTGCATGGGGTTCTGATGGAGGACGAGTGGGTGTGAGGGCTGGAAAGGGAGATGGAGAGGGGATGAAGATGGTGATGATGTGGATCTGGGGTGGTCGGTGTGCACAGAGATGGCGATGGGCGTGGGCGTTGTTGCGATGGGGGTACCAAATTCGAGAGGGAGACGCTGCAACGGGGAGGGATGCAATAGATCTTCCGGCGGTGGCATGGCTGGTGCGGCGGGAGGGCAGAGCGCGGGAGCGCAGGAGCGATTTCTGCGACAGAGAGGAGAAGGAGAGGGAGGGAAAGAGAGAGAACCGACGCAAGAGATCGAGAGAGAGAGAGAGAGAGAGAGGGAGAGGGAGAGGGAGCAGAGCGCGAGAGGGCAGAGCGCGGGAGCAGGGGAAAAAAAAAAGAGGGAAGGAAAAACTGAAGAAAAAATGGGTTTCAGGGGGTCTCACTACTAGAAAATAGAGTTTCGGCACAGCAAAAAGCGGGCGGCCGCGCATGGCGGTCGCAAATAGCCTCATTAGCGACCGCCTATGGCGGTCGCTAAAGCCTTTTTTACGACCATCCACGCCGAAACCCATTTTTCCTTCATTTCCCTTCCCCCCTTTTTTCCCCTGCTCCCGCCCTCGTCCCGCGCTTATCTCTCCCTCCCTCTCCCTCCCTCCCTCTCGCTGTCGCTCTCGCTCTCCTCTCGAATCTGACGGAGGCCGTCGAAGTAGCCATCGGCGAGCTCTACGACGAGGACGACGACGGCAGGATCTGCAGCGAAGACACGGACTCGGACACCGAGGCCGCGGCGCCCTCCGCCTGGAGAAACCCCTCCAGGAGGCAGCCGACGAGCCTGTGCGCCTCGCGGGCGGCCAGCGGAGGGCAGTTCCGCGATAACGCCGTGAGGAAATCCCGAGCGATCCCATCAGCGTCGCTGCTGCGGGCGGATGCGGTGATGACGACGTCTGCAATAGTGGCGCCAGCCTCGGAGGCGAAATCAGGGGAGAGTTCGGCGGCCTTCGCTACGTAGGGGAGGAGATCGGAGAAGGAGGAGGAAATGGCGTCGATGGAGAAGGAGAGAGGCCAGAAGGAGGCGTTGAATGAGGATGGAATCGAACGAAGGAAGTCGAGGATGGAGGATTTGGGATCGCGAGGGGTGTTGGCGTTGGTGGTGTTATTTTCTTCGTCTTGTTGGTAGGGGCATTTCGAATCTGAGAGCCATTTCATTTCACTGCTCTCCCTCTGCTCTCCCTCTCCCAATCTCTCTCTCCCTCCCATTTCACGTGCATAATATTTCCACCTCCACCTTCTCTACCAGTTGTCTCCACAGAACTCAATCCTCTCCAAGGCAACACCCCCAATCTCTTCTTCTCCAAACCCTAAATTTCTTCCACACCTTCTTATTATTATTGAAGATTTCTCCTCGATCCCATGGTAGTCTGCAAATGCCGCAAGGTACAATTCCCAATCTCAGCATCACATACTCCCAGTCCCTTTCTTCCAAATTTCAGATCTCTCTCTGTATCCTCTTATTTCCCCCTTTCTCTGTTTGATCTTGGTTCTGATTGAATTCAAACTTTGCGAGAAATGGGTGCATCACCGTTGTGTGCTTTTGCAATGATTTAGAGTAATTTTGATGCTTATGCTGCTCTGTTTGGTCATGGATTTGTTGATTTTGATTTGGAGACGAGTGAGATAAGATAAGATTTATTGATTTGGTGACGAAGATGGTTCAAGAAAGAGAAAACCCAAAAAGAAAAAGGATCCTAATGCACCTAAGAGAGCTATGTCTGGTTTCATGTTTTTCTCACAAACTGAGAGAGAAGTAAGTTGTTCTTTGGTACACAACACCAGATTTTGCTGCCTGCTAACATTAATCTGACTACAAAAATTTATACTGTTGCTAATCAATTTTAAAATTGAGAAATTTCATTGTACAGTGATATTATTTAACCAGTTGTGTTTTCTTTTTATTTAATTTTGCATATCAGTAATTTCGATCAAATTTTTGTATTCTAACCTTGGCGGGATCATTGGGTTTTCTTCCTATTTACTGAAATTTTTGTTCTCTCATTGTTTGTGTCCGATCTTAAAGTTTCATGACAACGTTCAAGTTATTAACTTATTATGGTTGTATGCATGCAGAATCTAAAGAGAGACACTCCTGGATTGTCGTTTACTGATGTAGGAAGGGCTCTTGGAGAGAGGTGGAAGAAAATGACAGGCATGTGTCTTTTAACGTGCGCTTTTACTTTGATTTGCACCAGTTGTCATAGGACAGTGGGACTAAAACACTAGTAATTGTGCAAATGCATAAATATAGCCAACATGAGCAGATCCTTGGTAGAAACAGATTATGTATGCATATGCATGTATTTGCAGAGTTCTGCATATTTTCAAATGGTCATGTGTAGTGCAAGTTGACCATTTGTAGGTGTCCAATGTCCATGTGTATCTGATTGTCATTGTCCCTGTTGCAACATGCACAAGCATAATTATGATTACAGATAGTCTAATTTTTAAATCGTGCATGTTTCTCCTTTTTAGGTTTACATGGTTACATATATGTCATCCATTTTGGAACGCGTATGCATAAACTAGATACAAGGTTTATATGGTTGAGTTTGTATATGTACTTGAACTATATAGATTGAGGGTGTATTTTGTACAATTAATAACACACTCTGGATTTTGTAAATATATATCCATTTGATGAAATTGGGTACTGTAAGAGTTTTAATTTAGTGCATAACATATTCAACTTTCAAGGATTACTTTAGAAAATTCAAAAAAAAAAAAAAAAAGCTTTGAAGTTTGAAGTATGGCTTTAGGATTGAAAGATGTAAGCAGAGGAACTATTGCCAACTGAGTGATAACTCAATTTCAAACAGTTATTCTCCTGTGTCTGCTATTTCATTCATGAAAGGTCTCACTTTCCCATGCTATTAAGTAGGTCTTCCATCCTTAAATTAAGTTTTGGCTTGGTTGACCTCTAATTGGAGAACAAGTGAACATCCAAGGAGCAGCACAGGGAATGACCCTTGATGGCCTCATGGGAGGTCAGGACATTTAAGGGTATGTGAGGATTTGCTACCTTTGTTAGCAGAAAGGATCAAATAGTTACATAGGAAAGTGTTGATTGGTTCAGAAAGCAATACATATAAGTTCTGAGAGCTTTTTTTTTTTTTTTTGCCACAAAAATATGGGGAAAAAAATCCAAAAATCGATAAATACTAGAAAATGTCATAGTTGGTGATTCTAGTTATTTATTGGACCCTCTATGCAAGTCCTTTATCACTGAATCTGTTAGGGTTCAGTTGTTTCATTCCAATAGAGGTCAAAATTTATACAAATAGACATCAATTTGACACAGCTTGAGTTAGTAGGTCCATCGGATTGTTAACCCTGAGGTTTTGATTATAAAAATAATAGACAAAAGAATATAATGGACTGGACACTGTGATTCTCACATTACCATTACACCGTTGAGATCTCTGAAATAAATAGAAACATCATTCGTGGTTGGTGGGAACAGACGAACCAGAGGGGCACTTTGATTGATATTGCGGATGTACAGCAGCTGAATGGTGATAGGCTGGAAGAGATGATTGCTACATTTGGTGGGTTTGATCTCGTCATTGGTGGCAGTCCTTGCAATAATTTGACAGGTAGCAACAGAGTCGGCAGAGATGGGCTCGAGGGTAAGGACTCTGCTCTTTTCTTTGACTATTTCCGCATTTTGCCTATGTAATCTTCTTTTGTTTAGTACAGTTTATCGTAAAGCTAAAAAAAAAAAAAGTCCTCAAGGGTGGCCATAGATCTCTTCCCCAACTTGTTGATCCTTCTTTGTGCACATGTTAATCCTGCTTTCCATTTTCTTTTGGTTAGCCCACACTGTTGGTACGAAAGCTAAAGCAAGTGGAAAGAATGATATACCAAGAAATTGATCCTTGGGTAGAAGGGGATGTTCAGGATTGTCACCAAGCTGAGCAGCTCCTAATTATCATTTCAATATTAGAAAGTTTCAAATAGAATTTCTTTGTACCCACGGTTCCTACGTTTTTGTAATGGGAGGAAACCTCCTTGTTTGACTTCTAGAGGTGAAGATAAGATGAAGGGAGTCAAGGGGTGCACGTGAATCAGTGGACCTCACGTGCAAGTAGTTGTGTAAGTGTTACCCAAAACCAGGCTAGGGTAGGAATACTCAAAGTATGTAATGTAGGCCTTCCCTTGTTATCAGTGGCTTGGTTTTTGTCCCTACTTTCTTGTTTGCTCTTTGCATGTTTCCACATGCTTTTAAAAAAATTTGATGCAAATTGTGATCCAATGGTGTGACTAAAGTTTATGACCCTAGCAAGTTGAACACATTCTCTGTCTAGCATTATGTATGACCTCCTTACTTTTTTGCTTTAAATTTCTGAATTTATTTTGACCTTTTATTAACAGGTATGGAAATGCAAATGTATGGAAGACTTTCACAGATCTTTTAGTGGCTTCTTTTATATTTCTAAGGTCCTCACATACTTTTACTGGTTTCTTCACCTAATGCTATCAAAAAAGTAAAGAGTTGGGTTCAGGCTGAAGTCTCAACATGTTACTTTTGGTGGTGTATCATTTTTTTAGGCTAAAGGAATGAATTGACTTGCTAATGCTATCTACCTGTGGATTTGTGGGTACTATAGGGATTTGTCTTCGAATGACATCTATGGGGACATAACATTTTCCATTTATAAGTTGAAGCAATTAGAACCCTTGTGAGCTCCTCTCCATCTTAAACTCATTTATCATCATCATTATTCTTTATATTTTCCCATGATTTTCATCTTTGTGCTAAATTGTAAGGCTGGATTTCTATTCCTTCTTAGGATTTTGAAAAACAACCAATTGATAGGGCCGATCCCTTCAACACTATCTCAAATTCCAAACTTAAAAATATTGTAAGTGTTATCTCCCTTAATTGCATAGTTTTGTCTACCTTAAATTATACAGATTCCAGAATGATGTAGGGATTATAACGTTGTCAATGCATGATCCAGGGATCTGGCACAAAATAAACTGAGCGGAGAAATACCAAGGCTCATTTACTGGAATGAAGTTCTTCAGTACCTGTGAGTGTTAAGACTTAATATTTATGTAACTGTATTTTCTTTGCTTTATTTTCAAAGAGCTAAGTGAGATTCACCCTCATGTACTTCATTTAGGGATTGCTAAGGGTTGAATGAATGGGAAGACATTCTCCATAGAGTATACATCATATAAATAAGGGCATTTACAAGGATTCCAAAATGAAGAAATTACACGTACAACAACTTTGCAATTCCATTTATACGCATACAATGTTGTAAATCACAAATTGACCCTGCAAAGGCTTGGATGACAGTTAATTATAGGTATCACTCCTGTAATGGGAATATCTTGCCCTTATCATAGCCCCAAGTGTGGTTTCACTTTCTTTTCTCCAAATATTTGTTTTGGAGTTGGTTTTCTACCGATGTGCCCTCCATTAAAGCTGAATAGCACGGGTCATTATCACATTGATTTATAAATATTATATTTATTATTTTCCGATACACGACTCCTAAAGTAAACATCGAAATGCTGAAATGCCCAAAACATTTCAATGTGAAGTCAAATGGAAATGATGTCTGAAATGAAATTGACTAGTATGCAACAGTTTCTCCTGTTTTGCATGTAAAACACAGTTTTTACTAAAATGTTTGTGGTTTAGGGGACTGAGAGGAAACAACTTGGTTGGAACTCTTTCTTCTGATATGTGCCAGTTGACTGGGTTATGGTATTTGTAAGTCCTCGGCCTTGTCTCCATGATTTCTGTAGTCATCTATTTTGAATATATTTTGTTTTTCTGATGTTTGAGACCCACCTATTTTTCAGTGATGTGAAAAACAACAGCTTGACAGGAAGCATTCCGCAAAATATTGGCAACTGTACTGGTTTCCAGGTTTTGTATGTACCACATCCTCCTTCACAATGCTACTCCTACAAGGTGTAAAAATGGAAATGATTTTGATGCCTTTTTAATTGATAGGGACTTATCTTACAACCAGCTCACTGGAGAGATTCCATTCAACAATTGTTTTTTGCAAGTTGCCACGCTGTGCGACTTCTGTTGCTTTCTTTTATATCTAAATATGTAGCAGGGTTCCAACCTTGTCTTGTTTTGCCTTATAGTCTATGTTTATATCATTTTGTGAGATTGACAACTTCAACTTTCTGGAATATCAGATCGCTGCAAGGAAATCAACTTTCTGGCCATATTCCACCTGTTATTGGTTTAATGCATGCACTTGCCGTACTGTAAGCACTGTAATTTTGAAAATTACTGCATTAACTTATGTGCATGATATTTCAAGACATCTGGGTTAAAGATTTTCTTTGACTGCACGAGTTGTGCTCATACTGTTTAAATGCAAAGTTTGATGTCTGCATTACTAAATATTAAAATTTCTTA
Organism: Litsea cubeba; assembly: GCA_012931725.1. Taxonomy (NCBI): domain Eukaryota; kingdom Viridiplantae; phylum Streptophyta; class Magnoliopsida; order Laurales; family Lauraceae; genus Litsea; species Litsea cubeba. The sequence goes on along the minus strand of CM022949.1, from coordinate 77,052,904 downwards.
TGTCCCTCATGCAGTGATCTGAGCTGCAACCTCTTAAGTGGACCCATTCCTTCTATTTTGGGCAATTTAACTTCACTATTTGTAAGAAACAGTCAATACTTTCTTATCTTGATGTGTTGGGATGAAGAACAATGCTGACATTCTGAGTCTTCAGGGAACTGAATGACAATCAGCTAACTGGGAAAATTCCACCTGAACTTGGGAGGCTTACCGACTTATTTGACCAGTACGTTTTTTGTTCCCATACTGATACATTGTTTAAAGCTCATCATCACACTAATTTACTGTTGCAATGGTTGTGCAGGAACGTTGCTAACAACTATCTTGAAGGCCCAATACCTGAAAATTTAAGCTCATGTGTTAATCTTAATAGCCTGTGAGCACTTGGAACATTTATCCTGGCATTCAAATATCAGATTATTTCATTTCTTTGATACATCATTGGTCTATTACTTTGGTTGCAGCAATGTGCATGGCAATAAGTTGAATGGGACCATTCCACAAGCACTTGAAAGTCTTGAGAGAATGGCATACTTGTAAATCCCATCTCTCTCTCTCTCATTTTAACCTCCATTCTATGTGACCCTGCATTGTTTTTTCATGATAACTAACATGAATTTGCATGTGATGTAGTTGTATCAAGATCAGTATGATTTGTACTTGGGGTTTGCGTTTCTGCCCCTATCTCATGATATTGCTGACCACTTATTGCCTTCTGTAGGAATCTATCATCGAACTATCTTGGTGGTGCCATTCCTATTGAGTTGTCACGAATTGGTAACTTGGATACTTTGTAAGTAGCCACTGACTATAGAAAAATCTAGCTGCTTCACTATACTACCTGTCTTCCTCTGAATGTACGAGGATGTTTTGTTCAGGGACATTTCTAATAACAAGATTGGTGGGTCAATTCCAGCTTCTCTTGGAGACCTTGAACATCTTCTAAAACTGGTGGAATATAGTGTAATTTGTTGGGTTTTTTTTTTTTATGAAACGATAGCATTGGTTGTTAGTAAATGGATGGTTAGGATTTATTTAAATGTTTGAAAGAGATTTTGATGGTGTTAATACATGCCCTTTACGAAGGGGGTCCGGGGGTATCCCCCGGCGGGGGAAACCGATACAAATCTTTTTTTTTTTTTGAAAAAATTAAAAGTATTAGCGACCGCCATTGGCGGTCGCTAATACTTTTTAAAAGTTTTTGTTGAGTATTAGCGAATGGCGGTCGCTAATATTATTAAAAATTATTTTTAATCGAGTATTAGCGACCGCCAATGGCGGTCGCTAATACTTAGCGACCGTCAATTGCGGTCGCTAATAACCTTTAGAGACGAGGTTTTCGCGGCGGCTACTAAGCGGTCGCTAGGCGGTCGCTAAAGAGTATTAGCGACCGCCAAGAGACTTTTAGCGACGGCTACTGGCGGCCGCTAAAAGTCATTTTTCTAGTAGTGCTTTTGTATAAAGGGCTTTAGCGACCACCTATGGCGGTCGCTAATGAGCTTATTTGCGACCTCCAAAAGCGGCCGCCCGATTTTTGCTGCACCAATAGCCTAATTTCTGGTAGTGAATCCATGAGTAAATGAGGTCTCTAAAACATAAATCAATCTCTCAACTAGCAAGGGTGCTCAGTATGTTCAGAAGAGCAATTAGGGTAAAAGGTAACTTCTCTTAAATAAGGGACCACTAGGGTTTGCCTAAAATAGAAAACAGTTTAGAACGTTCGAACGATTAAGTGAAACGTTCGAATGTTTCAGCTTGCTGGACAATGAGACTTCATATATCGCGACCCAACGTTCGAACGTTTGTCACATGCGTTCGAACATTTGTGCTCTCGAGAAAATGGCCTGAAGGCTTCTGGTAACCAACGTTCGAACGCTTGTCACATGTGTTCAAACTCTTGTGCTCTCGAAAAATTTGCTTAAAGACTCTGCATGACCAACGTTCGAACGAAGTCAGGGTACGTTCGAACACTTGAGCTCTCGGAAAAAATGGCCTATAGGCTCTGCTGAAGGAACGTTCGAACGAAGGCAGGGTACGTTCGAACACTTGAGCTCTCGGAAAAAATGGCCTATAGGCTCTACTGAAGGAACGTTCGAACGAAGGCATGGTACGTTCGAACACTTGAGCTCTTGGAAAAAATGGCCTATAGGCTCTGCTGAAGGAACGTTCGAATGAAGGCACTTTGCGTTCGAACGATGAAGCTCTCGAGAAACTTGGCTTGAAGGCACTGCTGAAGAAATGTTTAAACGAAGGCAGGGCACGTTTGAATGATGGAGCTCTCGGGAACTTGGGTGGAAGGCTCTGAAGCTAGAACGTTCGAACGTTCAGAGAAACATTACAATTTTGAAGTCTTGCAAACCATTCTCTAAAGAAATGAAAAATACAAAGAATATACCCAAGATTTATCCAAACCCATGAATTATGCCAACCCTCGAAATCTAACAGAGTCATCCCAACTCCAACAAAGAAATAGGCTCTAAATCCCATGCAAAACATATTTTATCAAGTGCAACCGAATGCAATTAATCAACAACAAACAATAAATGGAGATCCAAGCAGTCCAATTGAGGTCTTAAAAAAAGGTCAAATTTAAGAGTTAGATCCTCTGCCGCCTTTGTTGAATGGTTACTATAAGTGGACCAATCAAAGTTTACCATGCCACCATAAATTAGTGAATTTTAAAATTTGAATTGGATGGAAACATATGCACCTGAAACGAAAGGGACATATATCCAGACTCCAAATTTAAAGGCATAAAAGGATTCTGTACATAAAATTGGTGTCTAAAAAATTTGGAATTGTGCTACACGATTCCAATACGCCCATAAGCAAAAATGGGTGCATTGTTGGGGATCAAACCCACTTGCAAAAGGGGTCCGGTTGGGGTTGCCCCATCCTACTATGATTTATACCAAATAAACTTGTCATATGATGAAAGTCCAAGGGCAAATTGATCAACAAAAGGTGTACTCATGTAGAGCATGTTTTTCAGGTTTAAACGCTTGAAGTATGATCGGACAGTACTCCACTTTTGCAACCTCGTAAAAAGATTTGCAACTTCATAAAAAGAAAGCAAAGTATCTGTAAAATTCACAGTAAAGTTTACCAAATGGCCTTAATTAAAGCATTCAAGAATATACTATTTTCAATAAGTTTGAAGTCAAACAGAGAAGAAAAGTAAAGTTTCCAACAGCAGCACATCACATGCAATGACTCCCACATTGGACAACCAAATCTGGCCTACATCACATGCATATTAGGTACGGACTGAGAGGAGGCAGACTAACTCATATCCTCTCTGGATCCGGATCTCCTGTTTTATTCACAATCCACAATCCGCTTCCGCATGTGGCGGCTCGTGCTTCGTCGCCCTGATTCATCCAAACAAGACTCTTGGGATCTGTTTACTATCATCTCTCCTTTTGAAAACAACAGTAAAAAGGAAGAGCTCATGTTGAGATGACATGAGAGGTTGGATGCAAACCCATGTAGCATCCTTCCATACCACACACTAAAAAGAGATAGCCAGAGAGAGAAAGAGAGAGGACAACTACTCCTCTGGAAGAAGCAGCGGTAGACGAAAGAAGACCAACAATGTCTTCGGATCAGGTTCGTCACATCTCCAGGTGCACCATCATACCCCAGCGCACTACAGAATCGCCCCAAACGCCCGAACGTTGCCAACTCACATCATGGGACTTATCCATGCTCTCTGTACACTACATCCAAAAGGGTCTCCTCTTCTACACCCCTTCTTCACTAGAACATCCTTCCAATCCCATTGTCCATCTTCTCAAGAAATCCCTCTCCCAAGCTCTCCTCCATTTCTCCCCTCTCGCTGGCCGCCTCAAAACACACCATTCATCATCATCATCATCATCATCCTCTTCTTCTTCTATGTATGTATTTATAGACTGCAATGATGCGGGTGCGGAGTTCATCCGCGCAGCTGCAGATGTAACTGTTTCAGACATTTTGGACCCGATTGATGTACCCCAGATCGTAAAATCCTTCTTCACCTTGAACGGGGCACTTAACTATGACGGCCACTCTATACCTTTGCTTGCAGTGCAAGTCACAGAGCTCATTGATGGGGTTTTTATCGGTTGCTCTATGAATCACTGTGTTGATGGGACTTCTTTCTGGCATTTCTTCAATATGTGGTCTGAGATCGCAAGGAGAGGAGGAGAAGGAAGTGATTGTATCTCAGCTTCCCCACTTTTGCAACGCTGGTTCGGTGATCTCGACCCTTCTCTTGTTTGTCTGCCTTTCTCTGAAGCGAATGAGTTTATAGAGAGATTCACGACTCCGGTGTTGAGAGAGAGGATCTTTCAGTTTTCGGTGGAGTCCATGGCGCGGCTCAAAGCGAAAGCAAATGAGGAGTGCAACTCCAACAGAATCTCATCCTTTCAGGTGAGGATGAAAATATAAAGGTCATGAGAATCAGTTCAAATCCATTTCTTTTATAATGTATTCTCCACATGATCCAAAGAGACAGCTAGAAAATTAATAGGGGATTTGATATCTCAATGCTCCTTAAACATTCAATCCCTAACTTCATCACTAAAATTACCTAAAACGACTTTGGTACAATTTTTTTTTTAAACTTTTTTGCCCTTAATCCGAGGATACATGGGAGTTTAAAAACTCATACTATAATGGGATCCAAAATGATAAAAATTGAAATGCTACGTGGATCCATGATATCACGGGATCAAGGGCAAAAAAGTTAAAATAAAAAATAAAAAGTATACTAGACTCAAACTATTCTGATGACATTTAAAGACTTTTAGTCAGGATATTGGAAATTTAGTGTTTAAGGGGCATTGAAATGTCAAATTCCTAAATTAATATTAAGCGAAAACCAAGTGATATTGGAAGATTTGGGCCCAATAAAAGATGTGGTATTTAATTGCATTTATTGAGTACACAAAGGGTATCCTCAGAGCTTGGGTTTGTAATATGTTTTAGGACTGGGGGTAGAAAGCATAGGGCCATAGGCTCAATTCAAATTTTACCTATTTACTTATTGGATTATTAAGATTGTCTAACTCAATCCAAATTGCAAGTTGAAAGGGTCAATTTGAAATTTAATAATGTTTAGTTGAGGTTGGGGTTGAAGTAAAAGAGAATTTGATTTGTTCTCTTAATGTATCATAATATCATTCCTCCATAAGTTACAAGTCCAGGATTTAAAAGTGATTAGATAAGGTTTACTACTTTTGCTTTTAGATAAGGTTTACTTGCCTTTGCTAGTTTTTATAATGGAACTTCTAAAAATAAACATAATTACAATTGAGGCAATCATAATCTCTGTGAGGTTGATAATTTCTAAGTTTGATTAGCTGAAAGATAGTACAGGTGTTATGAAGAGCAGGGTGCAGCTAGTCAGGTCAGGTTGCACTCTGTTCAGGCAACACCAAACTCAACCCATTTTTAAGCATGTCAAAAACGTCAACCTGGACTCAACCAATAACCAAAAGGTTCAACTTGAGCCCAAAGCAAGCCTTGCCCAGATAAAACCCTCCCTCTGCCCATCCTTGACAGCGTTCATTTGGCCGATCCAAGAAACAACCTCCATTTTGAAAGAAAAATCTAGAAATTGAGAAACCACCTTGTCTTCTATTAATACCATGGATAGTCTAATGTACGAATGGCTTGGATGCACAAGCATCAGTTCAGCTTCATATTTGCAATTGGAAATACCCCAAATAAACTGTATGACAAAAACAAATATGGTTAGAAGCTAAATCTCTTAAGGAGTACGATATTCAACTTCCAATCACACATAAATTTGTGGGGGGCACGAATGAAGAAGATAGGATGATCCCATATTTGGTCTGCAGATAGGGCCCGTCCAGATCTTTCCATCCCCCTCTAATCCCATCTTTAGATGGGACCCATAGTGGGCCCCACATAAAATTTTGCAACTTGGTTTTGATGGTCATAACCTTTTAATAAACATTGATGGCTGTTAAGCTTTAAGTTTCAACTTGGTTTTAATGATCATAACCATTTAATAAAGATAGTTCTTTAACCATTGGAATCCATATAAACCTTTCTTTTTTAACTATCTATCTATAAAGGTAGCTGAAGTTGGCCCCACTAGGTCATTTGTATTGGACTTAATCATTTCTTTTAACTAATTTATTAAAAGGGGAAAAATTTTAAAAAGACATAAGGGTATTTTTGTTATTTCCAAAAAGACTATGATGAGGACTTGATTGAAAGAAATATGGAAGACTTGATATTACTCTTTTGAAATATTCAAGTCTTTATATACTTTTATTAAAATGAGCAAAAAGTTTATACTATTTTGAAAATTTTCCTATAACATATAACATAGTTTGTCGCTTGGGAGGTAGGGTACTTTTAGGTTAAAGCCTCTTGGAGATAACTGACCATTAGTAACTTAAAAATAATAAATAGGATGCGTCATAAAAATAACACAAAGAAAGAACGAAATATTATAATTAATACCTGGAATGGGTATATAAGGATGCCGCAAGGGCGGGCTCAGGAAATTTCACTTGGGGGCTTTATGTAAAAGAAATATTGGGAAAGGGGTAAACTGTAAAAAAAATACATATTAGTTTTTAAAATCTGTAGGGGGCTTTTAAGAATTTTAACTACCTAGGTCCACCCTGAGGATGCCAATCCACCGATAGCTCGGTGGTGAGGCACCTTGCCTCAACAGAAACAATCAAGAATTAATTTCTAGTTGGAGCGCTGATGGTGTGGTACTCACAAAGGGTGGGTGTATGTGTATTCACCAGAGCAAAAAAGCAAAAAAGCCAACAAGATCACAAACACACATATTAGTCCATGTTTGGACATACAGAGCAAGTTGAGACAAAAACACATATATACCAGTTTACTCTAAGTCGGATGGTTTCTTATTTTTTGTTCAAGGAGATCTCTCTTAGATCAACAAATACATTCACTATCAGTTTTTTTCCCTCAATTCGAATAACTAGATAATTTGATATCTGTTCTATTTTCAGGCCCTGTGTGCGTTGGTGTGGAGATCAATCACTCGGGCACGAAAATTGCCACCCGATCAGAGCACCAATTGCCGCTTATCCATCAGTAACCGATCAAGATTGCAGCCCCCCTTATCTCCTCACTACTTTGGCAATTGCATACAGGTAGTGGCCGCTACAACTACAGCAGGCCAGCTGCTTTCCCATGATCTTGGTTGGGCCGCATGGATGGTGCACCTATCTGTGTCTGGCCACACTGATGCTATTGTGCGTGGGACACTGGATGCATGGTTGAAGTCCCCTGCAGTGTACCATCTGAGTGAATTTGATGGTTGGAGTGTGATGATGGGGAGCTCTCCCAGATTCGATATGTATGGGAATGACTTCGGTTGGGGAAGGCCTCTGGCAGTTCGCAGCGGGTATGCAAACAAGTTTGATGGGAAGGTGACTTCATATCCAGGAAGTGAAGGAGGAGGGAGTGTGGATTTGGAGATCTGTCTCTTGCCAGAGTTTATGAATGCCTTGGAATTAGATGGTGAATTCATGGATGTTGTTTCTCATTAGGTGGTGTTGTAGGCTTGTAGCAATGGTTTGAGAGAGTGGTAACAGAGGCTTTAGAGATAATGTTCTAGTCATGGAATAATATCTCAGTCTTTTTAATTTTGGATTTCAGCTATTTTTGAAAGGAGAATTGGAAAAAAAAATGTTAAAAGAGAATATGAAAGTACAAATGAAATGGACACCTTAAAATAATATACAAAAGTACCAACTGAAGACATCTAGGAAAAGAATGTAAATGGGTATCCAATTATCAATTATCCGTGTATTTAAAGTCTTCAATTCTGAATAAAGCAGGTATGATAACTATTTTGGATCTGGGAGAAACTCGGATCCAATCATGTAGGATCCAGAACATTTGGATATGAATCCAAATCCTTGTATATTCCAAACTAAGGATTCGTATCAAGCAAGCCGTGTGGATTTTCGCCCAACCCAAAATCCACCCCCACTTGAACGAAGAAATCCAATATATATACTAGGTTAATTTAAACCCTCAAAAAATAGGCCACGGACAAGACATTAAGCAAGCTCTCGAACCATGTAGATTGTAACCATTTGATTTCTAAAACTACTTTTACAATCATGTTTTTGACCGTTGAATGATAACCGTTGACTATTCTCATTATCTGATCCACTATAAGTCTTGGTGTGCAAATTTTCGTTGGTGAGATGGTTGAAAATTTCGGCCGGTACCGGTACGTACCGGCCGATACGTAGCGGTACCGGTCGGTACCGCACCGATATCTCAGCGAGATATCGGTCGTGGCGATACGGACAAAATATCGCCAAAATATCGCCATATATCGGCCGATATTTTCAAAATATCGGCCGTGGCGATATCTCGGCCGATATTTTGAAAATATCGGCCGATCTCCTTTTTTTTTTTTTTTTTTTTTTCCGGGGGCAGCGCCCCCGATCCCCCGCCGGGGGCGCTGCCCCCTGGACCCCCGCGAGCTGACCGGTCAACTGGACCCCCGCCGGGGGATACCCCCGGACCCCCTCTGCGAAGCGCATGTTTTAGATAAATGACAATCAAAATTCAAGAAAACAAAATGATCTACTTGACCATGATACCTAGGACTCTTTTGCTAATTGTCTTTCTTTTTTTTTGTGCTTGGATGTCTATTATTATCATAAACTACTAGATATGATACTAAACCTATTTAATTTTGTTTGGAATGATATAGTAGTAAAGATTGTGTAATATGCTAATTCATGAACCAAAAGGCTTTATATTGAGTTAGATTCGATGTTACTCACTTATTTTCCCCTAGATCTAGTATTTTAAAGTGTAGATCTAAATTTTTTTATTTCCAAAATTTGGGGCTTTTCTTGAAATCAATTATATTTTTTCACATTAGTGTTCAAATGCATTGATAATGTATTAGTTTAAAATAGATCTATACTTTTGGAACAAAAAAGTATGAGTTTTTGCCAAAAATTGTGGTTGCATTATGTCAGATTTATGATATTTCATCTTATTGATCATGAGCATCGATAATGGTTGCATTATATAAAATACTGGAGAATAAAGCGAACAGCGATACAGACAGGACTCATAACTTAAGGTGACCGAGATTTTGATTTATTATTGTTACTAATGGAAAAAAATATTGTTTTCCAACATTTTCTAATATTCTGGATTTTTTGAATATTTTTGCAGATTTTTTTGGATTAAAAAAAAATTCACACCGCGACGACCGCGACGGACCGATATCCGCGACGATATCCGCGACGTAACGGTTTTTCGGCCCGGCCGATACCGCGACCGATACCGAGATTTTAAACCATATCATGAGATGGTTTGAACTTTGAATTCCATGAATGTTATTTTGGAGGCTTTAAGTAGCTGGACTTGGGATACCTATTCTCTTGGTCCATTTGCTACCCTAGTACTATGATCTCCTTATTTTTCTTGCAATAGATATCATTGACGCCCAATTTCCCAATCACCACCTGCATGACAATTGATAAAACCTTATCTCCTGCACAAACTCATTAACATAATAAGGGTTTAGGGTTCGAGATCTCTAGATTGGTCTACTCAATCAATCAATCAAAAGTGTGCAAAAAAAAAATAATCTACGCAGCGAAAATAAAATCACAAGCACACACTACAAGGACACCAAATTTAAGGTGGAAAACCCAAACCGGGTTGGGTAAAAAACCACCGATCCATACTGGATCTAATCAAACACTATGAATCTCGCAATTACAAAAAACTCAGATTTCTTCCATAAATATCCCCTATCTAAATACTGAAGTTACCTTGTGTTGCATCACGCTTCAACGACATCACACCATTGATTGCAATAGATCCAGCGCTTGACTCCTCAAATCTTCTACGCAAGAAGATGATCTTCTACAAGGGATGTAGAATAAACTTGCTCTCTAGAGTACTTGGCAGCACAAGTCTTCAAAAATCTCTAGAGAAAATTTCTCTCAATTAAATCACTAATTCAGAACTTGGGAGATGATTTCTTGTGTCCTTTCTCTTACCTTTGGGTTGTGAGAAACACCCAATATATAGCTTCAAATTCGTGCTTAAGACTCCTTATTATAATCCTCTTAGAAAATAAGTCCATCTCAAACTTTATCACAGAGTCCGGATCCAACTGGGCTCCAGCACGTACCCTCGCTATAGCGAGGTGTACTCTCGCTATAGCGAGAGTGCATTCTGCCATCCCTGCGTTTTTTTCTCTTCAGCCTCTTTAGTTGACTTTTAACATGTCAGGCTTTTATATTCTAACAATCTCCCACTTTTGGAAATTCTTGGACAAATCTCCTAGAACAATACAATAAGATCTACCCAAAAGAAAAACCCAAAATATAATGAATTTTTCAAAAAAATCAGCACTGTAGATCTTGAATTGCCTTAGCTTGTAGAACTCTTTTGGGCTTCATTCTTCTCCCCCTGAATTTGACCATAATTGACAAACAAAAATAATCATGCAGCTTCCGTCAATTTGGATGCAGTAGTAGCTCCCCCTCGATTTTGACTCCCCCTCAATATGATCTTTGTATCAACACTGGGGGTGGGAGCTTGACCTCCTTGATCAGGGCTTTTTATGATTAGCCACCACACTTTTGTAGTTTGAACTTTCAGCAGAGTGTGAGCAAACTCCTTAGGTAAATCAGATTTTCTAACCCAAATTGAAGTCGTCTTAGGTGGAGAAAAATTCTTCCGCCATTGCTTTGTCTTTGGTAGACTTTGCAGCTTCTTGCAATGGGGACGAATGTATCCTTTCTTTCCACAATGGTGACAAGTGGATGTGCGTGTAGCGCATGACACATTCTTTTTCTTGAAACTACTCGACACATTATGTATATGTGTAGTATGTGGAGTAGCATGTGCAACACTTGAAATAAAAATTGTTTTACCTTTAGCATTTGAAGTGGATGCACCATGATCATAACCGAGACCCCTTCTGTCAAACTGAGACTTCTGACTACACAAGATATTTGTAAGAGTCTTCGAACCAGTGTTCATCTTGTTTAGTGAAGCTTGTTTGATTTCTAACTCAGAAAAAGTGATCTTTAGTCTTCCTTGTAAATCTTCTTTTTCAGATTTAACAGTCTGCAACTCCGTCTTCATATTCTCAATCTCTTGTTCAGCCTTTTTAAGTTTTTGACTATCAGTGGTCAAATTTTCAGCCATGCAGTTTTTCTGACTTTCCAAGAGACGAATCTTTTCAAGTGCTTGCTCTAATTCAATTTTCAATGCAGAATTTTCTTCTTTAGCAGCTTTAAACTTGATAGAGATCTTGTAGCCATACTTGGACATCTTCACACAATCATTAAACATGGAGTAATATTTTTCCTCCCAATCTTGTTCTTGATCTGACACTTCATCTTCATTATCATCATCAGACATAGAAGTTCTTGCCAAGAATTGATTGAGTTTCATTCTAGAAATCTCTTCAGATCAAACATAGCAAATTAGTGTAATCCGCTCTGACACCAATTGAGGGTTTAGGGTTCGAGATCTCTAGATTGGTCTACTCAATCAATCAAACCAAAAGTGTGCAAAAAAATAAAAATAATTTACGCAGGAAAAATAAAATCACAAGCACACACCACAAGGACACCAAATTTAAGGTGGAAAACCCAAACCGGGTTGGGTAAAAAACCACCGATCCGTACTGAATCTAATCAAACACTATGAATCTCGCAATTACAAGAAACTCAGATTTCTTCCCTAGATATCCTCCCTAGATATCCTCTATCTAAAGACTGAAGTTACCTTGTGTCGCATCACGCTTCAACGACATCACACCGTTGATTGCAACAGATCCAGCGCTTGACTCCTCAAATCTTCTATGCAGGAAGATGATCTTCTACAATAGATGCAGAATAAACTTGCTCTCTAGAGTACTTGGCAGCACAAGTCTTCAAAAATCTCTAGAGAAAATTTCTCTCAATTAAATCACTAATTCAGAACTTGAGAGATGATTTCTTGTGTCCTTTCTCTTACCTTTGGGTTGTGAGAAACACCCAATATATAGCATCAAATTCGTGCTTAAGACTCCTTATTATAATCCTCTTAGAAAAGAAGTCCATCTCAAACTTTATCACAGAGTCCGGATCCAACTGGGCTCCAGCGCGTACCTTCGCTATAGCGAGAGTGCATTCTGCCATCTCTGCGTTTTTTTCTCTTCAGCCTCTTTAGTTGACTTTTAACATGTCGGGCTTTTATATTCTAACACATAACACCACCTCAATAAATTCCAAGATCTTACATGTCAAAGGAAACAGAGAAGACAGAGAGAGATTACTCTTATATATGCACACACACACAAAAAAAAAAAAAAGTAGGATATTTGGTCTCTCTTTATTTCTTGGTTTAAGTATTACACATCAAGCCTGCCCTAGATTTTTTAAGGCTACAGATGATGACAGGAGAGAGAGGGTGCTCTTAACAGACAATGACAAGAACGATGAGTCCCTTCTTACACTATAATAACATCATGGTATACTAAAGAGAGACTTGAATCAAGTCCTGTATTTAGGTATGGCAAACAGAGGTGGATCCATCTGCAAGGTCAGCCCAAATGACTCTGTCATGGGCATCTTATCTGGTTCCATACCATTAGGAAGTTCCCAATCAAACCACTTGACCAATGACCCAAGGACCATGCGTGTCGCCCGGCTCCCCAGTGGCAAGCCAATGCAGATCCTCCTCCCAGCACCAAAAGGAATAAACTGCAGGTGGTTCCCTTGGTAATCCAGCTCAGATCCAATAAATCGCTCAGGCCAGTAATCCAAAGGTCTCTCCCATGTGTCTGGGTCCCTATGGATTGCATAAGCGTTCACTAAGATCTGGCTCCCTTTTGGAATGGTGTAGTTCATGACTGTACATGTTTCAGTGGATCTGCGAGGGATGAGAAATGGCGCCGGAGGGTGAAGCCTTAGAGTCTCTTTGATGCATGCATGGAGGTAAGGGAGGTTGGGAAGATCTGATTCCTTGATGGGCCGGTCACCTACTACTGTCTGTAGTTCTTCTCTGAGTTTCTTGAGCATGTGTGGGTGCCTGAGGAGCTCGGTGAGCGTCCATTCGATTGTTGAAGTTGTTGTTTCACTACCCGCGCCAAGCATTTCCTATAAGGAATTGAATCAGCAAACTTGAAATCTTGATATGGGATGTTGTTTCAAGTGTAAAGCTAAAAGCAGGGGATTTATGACTCTTGAGTCTCATTATTGACTTAGCTCACAGTAGAGCCTATATGAATGCATGCCAATCATGAGGTATCGGAGATGTGTAGGGCTAGACCATCTTGCCAAAATAATGTCCCAATCAAATATTTCATTGCTACCCTTTAAAAAGTTGATGCCTCTGTTTTTTGAAACTCAACAGTCTACTTTACTATGAGAGGTATGTGTCAATGCATGCAGAGGTGGTAAGTGTTTTTTGATAACCATTTATGGATCTTCACCTTTGCTTGTCCGATTTTAGCCACCCTCAATCCCATACAAATCAATGAACCGCTGGGAAAAGAAAAAAGAAAAAAAGAAAAGAAAAGAGGAAGGCAGACAAGAATACAAACCAAAATCATGCTATCGAGGGTTTCATCATTGAATCCACCTTGGATCAGCACATCCAAGAAATCATGCCTGGAGTGATCTTTGCTTTCTTTCCGATCTCTCACCGTCTCCGCCCATGAACCGAAGATGGGCTTCAAACCATTGTTGACCGCCCGTTTGATCCCCTGGAGATCAAACGGTCGCAGAATCGGGAACAGCTCAGAAATATCAAGCTTAACAGCCGTCAATGTTATATCCCTGATCAGATACTTCATCCCACGCTTCTCATCCTCTTCCTCATATAGGAACATGTCCTTGGAGAAGATCATGTTACTAATCATATTTAGAAGTGTAACAAACACCACATCAGACACCTGAACTATCTGCCCTTGCTTTGCTTTAAGAAAATTCATCAGCTCCATCACCTTCTTCTCTCTAATTTGAGTTTGGCTGTCCAACATTCTTGTTGTGAACAGCTCAGTCCTACACACCTTCCTTAGAGACTTCCAGTGGTCATTGCACTCATTCCACAGTAAGGAGTACTGAATCTGGCCATCTATGAGTACACTAGGGGGGGCAGCCCGCGCCGACGAGAGATGTCGATCGTTGGTTTTGAGGATCTCGGTGGCGACGGCGGCATTGGAGGCATAGAAGGTGTGTTGGGACCCAAACTTGATGTGCATGAGCGGGCCATAGGTTCGGGCCAATTTGGTCACTTCTTGGTGGGGTGTTTTGGTGAATGCCATGTCTATCTTGCCAATTATAGGCCAGCAAAAGGGTCCTGGGGGAAGGTTTTTGTGGGAACGTTTGAAGAGAAAGAGATAGATGATAGGCAAGAGTAGAAGGAGCAGGATTAGAGGATCCATTGTAGGGGGAGAGAGAGAGAGGTGTGTGATGTCAAGATGGTGAAGGAGTTCACCTCCTTTTATAGTGATTTGGTGGTTGTGGAGTGAGGATATATATCACTCAACTTTGACTTTAATGTGCTTTCAGTGCTTTCCAAACGGTTTTTGAATTAATCAATGGTAATGTTAAAATAATATCAATTAAAATTTAAAAATCATAGATTTATGACTTTGATCTTATTCAAGTAGAAAAAAAATTTAGATACGCAGAAATAATCATGTTTTTACTTGTAAACACTTGCCTTGAGCTGACCTAGCTCATGTGGGCTTAAAGGTAAAAGCAGTGGGATTCAAGCTGAATGTAGAAAGTGATACTGGATCCAGAAAATTTTCCTTGAAGGGCTACCACATGGAAAAACAAAAAAAATAATTAAGATTCCACTTGTGAGAAAGAATAGATTTTCAAAAAGAAATTTGGGGTGTGTGTGTGGTGGGGTGTGTGAGTTGTGTGTTCCAAGGGCACCTCCTGCACCCCTTGATCTTAGTGATGGCAATTCCGTCCGATCTGATACGATCCGATCCGATACCCGCTCCATTTGGATATGGATTTCGGAGATTTTTTCGAAGATCGGGTCGGATTCGGATATGGATTTTGAAAAAAATTCGGAGATCGGATCGGAGGCGGATATGAGATATCCGATCCGAATATCCGTTTGGATATCCGATATCCGACCCGTATCCGACCCGTTTGGATATCCGTTTAACCCTTAATTGCGTTTTTCCCCTTATCTTATATAATATTATATATATTACACCATAAATATATATCAATATATTGTGGGTTGAAATTTTGAATTAAAACTAATTTGGATTTAATTGGGATTTGTATGACTTGTGTAAGTGTGTTGAAACTTGAATGACTTTATTTTGGAAGTTTATTTTTGGATATATTTTGAATTGTATTGTCTTTTTAATGTTTTTAATGCTTAAATTATATTTTGAATTATATTGTCTTTTTAATATTATTTTTAATGATTCGGATATCCGATTCTCCGTTTGGATATCCGATCTCCGTTTGGAGGCGGGGATGGAGGATAGAATGGATATCCGTTCGGATATCGGAGCGGATATGGATACGGAGAATTAGATTCGGATATGGAGGCGGATATTGCCATATCCGCCTCCGATCCGACCCGTTGCCATCCCTACTTGATCTGCCCCTAGATGTAGAGCCAAATCTGAATAACTAATTAGGAGGTTTGATTCGAATGTACAACATTACAAGACCCATAACCATACCTACAATTAAATTAAAAACCTAGTATCCAACCAGGACCTTAATAAAGTAAAAGGCTATCAAAGAACCTGAAGCTGGCTAAGGTTCTTTTGGGTAGGCTTGCAGATGCATTTGGGTCTGAGGGCTTGACCTGGATAGATATTTTGTGGGTTCAAAACGGTTAACTAGTTGAATCTGAGCTGTGGCACTTAGCTTGATTTATTCTTATTAGCTTCTATGTATTTATATGTATATGTATATACTTTTATTAATGGAGAGTTGTCCTTAGTTTAATTGGGCAAATTATGGACTACACCTAATCCAGATATGTCGTTACCCATCTCTCCTTCCCTGCGATTGGCATAAAAATGTTTCTCATTTAGGCACACAAAAAATGTTTCTCATGATCTAAAAAAAAAAAAAAAATGAATTGTTCCTCCTAAAATAGTTTCCTTACCTTACCTATATAGACAGCAGAGTTGCAGACAACTCGATCCAAATGTTAAAAGAGCCCGTAGGCCCATCCAAAAACCGAGACACCCTTTGATTTCATAGCACCCTTCCATTGGACGAGAATATCCACTGGAAGAAAACATTTGCATGCAAACATTTCCATAGATGAAGATTCTCGATAGAAATATGCTAAACAGTTCAAACAATACACATAGCGTGGGTTGACCTATAGACCCACCTAAGGCCCCACCAAGGGGGTGTGGGGGTTTGAAAGATCTAGATGTGACCCCATTTATGCAATATCTAAAGTCCATTATTAGATCATTCTAACCCCTTGTATGGAACTCAAGTTTAATGGTTTCATAATGCATCATTTTTTTTTTCTTGGTCCAATGATCAATCCCATTAGAATTAGTACTAAAAAAAGTATGTATCCCTGTAAGCATGTGAATGCATTTGCGTTTGTGTGTGCGCATGTGTGTGTGACCGTGGAGATGTAAGTGTATGTGCATGTGTGGTGCAGTGTGCATAGGTATATATCAGAGAGAGAGAGAGAGAGAGAGAGAGAGGAGCGATCATGAGCCAGGCCAAATTCGGAATGGTCGGACCCATACTCATGCTTGAAGTCAAGGCCGGTCCTGACTTTTTAAAGGCCCAGTGCGAATCACTAAAATGGGCCCTTTATTCATTTTTTATAATTTTTTAATATATGCACATATATATATATAACATGTTTTCATAAATTGAGCCCAAAAATAATAATTTCATTAAAAATCAAATAATATCATATGATAAATACATTTAATACATAAATAAAATACATTTAGTACATAAATAAATGAATTTCTCATACCAGTATCTCGATAAGAGTACCAGATCGTCAGCCAAATAATTTTTCATACCAACATCACCATCTACAAGATAAGGTGAAAAAAAAAAAATTAAAAAAGTATTATTAAAATGATTTTCTTCTTGCATTTTGAGAAGCAAAATCCTCAATTATGCTTTCAAATTCAAGATTTTCTAATCATGAAAAAACTATCTTCAATTGATTTCTAAACAACCAATTTTGCACTGAAAAAAGCCACACTTTGGATTTTGGAATCTCCCCAATCTACCAAGACAACGATGATATGGCTGTTATGAAGATTGAAGAAGATCTATAAGCTATGGGCCCATGTGCTGATGTCTACAAATCTGATGCAAGTAGCTTTTTTTGTAAGCTGCTGTTGACTGTTGTTTTGGATTTGGGCCTAACTCAAACTCAGGCGAGTTGCAGATGGGTCCACCTAACCTGTATTGACTTGTTGCCAAAAGAAATGGCTTGTCAGCGGAATGGATCACTGGATCAGGTCCAACCCGACCCAAACTCTACCTAAACTAAGAAGACTGGGCTGCCTCGGTCTTCGTGTTGGAGGAAAAACAAAAGGAAGCACTTAAGTGTACAGAACAAGGAGATGTGGCGTGGCGGGTGGGTGGACGATGGAGGTGTGGAGCAGCAGTAGCAATCAACCAGTGGTGCTGGCCTGCTGGGTGCTTTTTCTTCTTGTTGTTGTTTTTTTATTTTTATTTTTGGGCTTGCTGTTTGGTTGAGATGGGGTATTGGGGTTCAAAGGAGTTCGATTGATGAAGGGTTGATGGGTTTGACAGTTTGACTGATGGGTAGTCAAGGTGCTTCGTCCGAAGTGGTGATGGACTAATGGTACTTGATTGCTACTGTGGCAATCAACCAGTGGTGCTGGCCTGCTGGGTGGTGCTTCTACTTTTTTTTTTTTTTTTTTTTTTTTTTTTTTTTTTTTTTTTGGGGGGGGGGGGGGGGGGGTTTGCTGTTTGGTTGAGATGGGGTTCAAAGGAGTTCGATTGATGAAGGGTTGAGGGGTTTGACTGTTGGGTAGCCTGGGTGCTTCGTCCGAAGTGGTGATGGACTGATGGTGCTTGACTGCTAGGTGCTAGCATGAAGATGATGGGCCAGCCGGTTCTGGCGATGGCGATGCAGTCGATTTGGGCTTAACCGGTTATGGCGGTCCACTTCTCTTCTTCTTCTTCTTCTTCTTCTTCTTGTTTTTTTTTTTTTTTTTTTTTTTTTTTTTTGGCTTGCTGTTTGGTTGAGATGGGGTTCAAAGGAGTTCGATTGATGAAGGGTTAAGGGGTTTGAGAAGGAGGTCGGTGGATTTGGAGGAGTGGAAACGTTTTCTTCTTGAGGAGAGGAAATATTTTTGGGCCCCTTGAAAAATGGGGGCCCGGGGGGCTCGGGGCGGGCGCACTTACTGCCCTGCTTCAGGGCCGGGCTTGCTTGAAGTCTTTAATTGTAAATGGTCTCAATCTCAAACACAGGTGAGACCAGCTTTAATCCATCTAGTTTATAGCTAGCCTTAAAATAAAGGCTTGAACCAGAATGCAAAATTAAGACCAAAATATTTATATATAACAATTAACATACAAATATAGCGCTGCGAGATTGGATTTTCAATTCTCATTCACACCCAAATTTTTACTTGGTTAAACCCCAACACATAGCTTTCAACTCATTTAATTATAACCTTATTACACCCAATAAATTCATTTTCGGCTTTTTTTAACATTTATTTTAATTGACTACCCAAATTTTTTTATAATCCCTTTCATAATCTCTATACCTGTATAGATATTGATTTTTTTGGATAACCCTGTATATATGGATGTTGATTGATCATGAGTGACCAAGTAGGGTTTGTTATCTCCAAAGATTCAAACCCTATCCTTTCCCTCACGTGGGTAGGGTTTGTATTTTTGTGGTAGTTGCGCGTGGGCTTCGTGAGAAGCATATCGGATTGCGGCCCTACCCATTTGGAGTGTTGAGTGTTGACCCGATAAAAAAAAAAAAAAAAAAAGTTTGATTGCGTGCGTGACCCGGAATGAACGATCCGATAATGATGTACATGAGAAAAAAATGATACTTGGGTGTGGATTTTCTAGGGGGTGGGGCCAAATAAATTGGGTGAGGCATCATCATAAAGATATCAGTGTGGACCACTTTTTGAAATCTAAGTGTTTAAGGCACTGTCGATCTGGTTTATGTACAAGGAGAATTTTAGTTTGGACCTAGGTGACAGTTTACATGACTTCATTTGTGAGGAGTTTTTTTTTTTTTTTAATAAGAAAACAAGGTGGGGGCATTGATTTTGAGGGATTTGGGCTTCAGTGGCAGGCCTTAGATATGGATATATAGTGATGAGATAATATAATTTTTTATTCCTACCCTTGTTGCCCGTTTGTTTGCTTGCATTAGATTTTTTATATATATATATAAATCAAAGTTCACAGCCCTTTGGGCCAGAATAATTCATACGGGCCTAGGAGAGAAAGTCCGATAAAATCTCCTTGTGGCCCTAGTGTGATAGTGCAGTTTCAAACCCACAACCTCTGGGTGCAAACCGTAGCCCTAGGACAACTGGGTTACCCCTCGGGGTTTGCTTGCATTAGATTTCATAGGCATTCAATGTATAGAAATTCTTAGTCAAAGGAGCTCCACCACAGGATTGTTAAAAATGTGAGGTGTGGATAAAATGGGGGTAAAGTCAGAGTGACTAGGGATGCAAATGGATATTTGATTATATAAATTAGATTTGGAACATGTTTGAAGTTCCGAATGATAAATGGGCATGAACCTGGAATCAAATATAGCATGCATTTGATAAATGAGGGTTTCGAATCCGTACAGGTTCCGACTCATGGACCCAAGAACCGGCCCGATTGCCTACTATATTTAAAGCTAATAAGTTTTTTTATTTCTCTAACCAACCCCAATATAGTCGGGACGAGGCTTTGATAATGATGATGATGATGATAAAGGTTTTTATAAAGGTTTTTATTTCTCCTTGATCTCTTTAATTTTGGATTCTAAGGAAATTTGGAATAATTCTCATGCTTAAAGTATCGGTGTCGAGATGTTTTTTAATCCAGATTTAGTAATTGATTCGTACATTTCTTGGCTTAAAGAGTTTGGATGTGCATTTTTAAGACAGGGTTTTTTGGCTTTATATAGGCTAATGTCAAAGACTGCATGTAACAACCTATTTATTAGTTCTAAAAATGTTGGGATTTATCACTCGTGAAAGATGGGACCAACCCATATGTATCCATAGTAAAGTGTAAATAATATGGGGATTTTGACCGTACAACTATCCTAAGACCTGACCTTTGCCTCTTAACGGCTGAAATTTGAAATTGCCTACCAAACTATTCTTACATTAAAGGACGTAGGGTCCATCACAGCATCCAACATGTACCCTACTTTCAATAGTTTGAAATTGTTGTTTAATCAATTCCACCAAAGATAAGACCCATAAATTATAAGGAATCTTACCCAAGTGGTAAGGAGCGGCAACTCTTAGTCCAGAGTTCGAACCCTGAGTATGCCGCCTCTTCTCGTGTGTCGGGCTCCCTTCCCACTTGTGTGGGCTTTCTTTCCGACTATGCTGGCTCTTTTTCCATATGAGTGAATTATCTTCTCATGTGTGTGGGCTTACACTTAGGTCCCAACCCCCTTTAGGTGGGGTACCCAAAAAAAAAATAATTATAAGAAACCAAAAGATATCCATTTCATATCCATTTGTTAGGATCGTTCGTCTTATTTTCAATCAAAGTTTTGAAGGGCTATAATAAGAATTTTGTACTCCCCATTGATTGATGATCACACATCCCAACAGTAAAGATCAGCAAAAGTAAGTCGTATCAACATGTAATATTGGTGTTTAGAAAAGGTTGGTCCTACTTTAATTGCAGATAGTGTAGATTTTTAGTTAAATCAATGATCATAGTAGTTTACAAAATGAACAGCTGGAACAAAGTTTTCTAGCCATCCCCACATGATATGGTGGCCCTACCAAATGAAAGCGATAATTTGACTATACCCAATCTATGCAAAATCTTTCCTACCCAACCATCAAGCATGCATAAGAAAAGATTGCTGAAGTGGGCTCCACAGTTCATATTGTCTATGGTAATATCCTAACCCATTTCACTGGGCATATATCATTTCACAAAATGCTCAATTCAAAGAAATAGGAGTTCAAACGAGCTTGTGGTCTTAGACGACTGTACTTTGCATATCTTTTGAGCCTGGCTATTGTGAGGTAAAATTTTACGGTGATTCTGAGTGGACCATTCACTGTCCGCCACGTTACAATGGGTAGCCTACCATGCATCCCGGCAGGACCGCCTACGGTGAAGTGACGAATCCTGAGTGGTCCACTCACGGTCATTGTGCCTAGACCCACTCAGAAGCTCCCGATTCATATCTTTTTTAACAATCTAGCACTATATGAGAATGTGAGATAGGAGGGATATTTTGCAGGGGTAAAATCATCCAAAGTAAGAAAGAGAGGGAGAACCAAAGAACTTGCTTTTTTAATAGTTTAAGTGTCAATCAAGGGATTTTTTTAGGGTAAATTAGGGAGAGATCCCTCAGTACCGTGTTATAAAGTCTCTAGGACGAAGCATTAATGTTTAAGGCCTAGAGCCCCTTGCGCATGGGATTAATTCAGGCGATGGTCCCTAAGCATGTGACATCAGATTTTTTATGACTCATTTGTCCTTCTAACCATTTAAATGGTTGTGTGGTCCCTAAGCATGTGACATGAGATTTTTTATGACTCATTTGCCCTTCTAACCATTTAAACGGTTGTCATGCAATTAAAATCTGGGTTTTAGCTCCAACTCACTGTCTTTTCCGAATTATTTTTCAGTTTAATTATAGTAAGATGAGTTTTCGATCAAATTTTAAGTTTTAAATTGGAGGGAACAACAATTGATGAAATTTTGCCTAGCATGGCTTGCTTGTTGTTGTTTTTTTGTGTCTTCTTCCCTCCTTTGGGTGCTTTTGACTATCCACAAACATATACAACTCAAATATAAATTGATATCAAACTCATCCCGGTCCAAAGCAAAGTCAAATAAAATCATAACAAATTTATTTAAATTCACTTCAAACACAGATAATTTCATATTAGATTCAGATAGATTTTTATCAAAGCTAGAAAAATTCAAACTAAATCTAGTCAAACCAAACCAAATCTAGTTAGATAATCTCATATCGAAGTGACATAACTTGTTTTCAAACTGAGTTATGATTTCAAACACAGATAAATTCATATAAACTCATGTCAAAATCAAATAAGTTCACATCAAAGTTAGATAAATTCATAGCAAACTCAGATAAATTCACTTAATTCGTATCAAACTCAGATTAATTCAAAGCAAACACAAATAAATTCATATCAAACTTAGATAAATTCGTACCAAACACAGATAACATCATGCCAAAGTCAGATAACAATTATGCCAAAGTCAGATAACACATACAAAATTTAGATAAATTCACAACAAACTTAAAAAAAAAAAAATCATTTAAAACCAAGTTTGAATATATAAAACTCATGCCAAAGTCAAATAAGTTCACATCAAAGTTAGAAAAATTCACAGCAAACTCAGATAAATTCAAAGCAAACACAAATAAATTTATATTAAACTTAGATAAATTCGTACCAAACACAAATAACATCATGCCAAATTTAGATAACACATACAAACTTAGATAAATTCACAGCAAACTAAAAAAAAAACTCATTTAAAACCAAGTTGAATACATTTTAAAGTCAAATAAAATCATGTGAAGTCCAATTAATTTCATACCAAACTCATTATTACATAAAAACTCAGATAAACTCAGTAAAAACTCAGAGAAAATCATTTCAAAGTCACATAAATTCATTTGAAACCTTGTTTAATTGATAACAAACGTAGTTAAATCGAGATCAAACTCAAAAAAATCATGTAATATATAGATAAATTCATTTAAATTCCTGTTTAATTGATCATAGATTAAGATAATTTTACATAAAGCTTAGAAAAATACATGTCAAAGTCAAATAATTTCATAGCAAGCTCAGATAAATTCAAACCAACACTTAGGTAAACTTATGTCAAACTCAATTAAATTTAAGAAAAGATGATTCAGGTTGTTCGAGGTCACTGATGAGTTGATTTTACTTCTTTTTGCAGTTTCCTTCATCTTTAATTTCAGAATTTTTATTTTGCTTAGATTTCGGAGTGTATGACGGAATATTTTAAAGCAATGCATGTTTAGTAACGTATAGAGTATATAAAGAGAGGGTGTTTTTGTCTTTTTGACTCATTTAATGTTAAAAGGGGACCGCTGCCTCTATGAGAAAATGACTTAGACCACAGGCTATGAAACGTATTGGTTGAGGGACCTGCCGCCAAATGCCCCATTTTTTTAGTAAAACTAGAAAAATGGCCAAATTTTCACTTCAAACGTATTAGTTTAATGGTGATTGGCGGCAACCAGCTTCCCCGTGGAGATATGCACTTATATGTAGTAGCTTTCATGGTTTTAAATGAAGGATAACTTGGATATATTTTTAAAATCTTGAAGGAAAAGGTGCCAAAAATATCTTTAAGAGAGCTGCTAATGCCACATCCCAAGCTTCTTTGAAAACATCCATTCTCTCTACACACCATAAGTGAGAATTTCCCAAAATTTCCTTTTACACATCCCACTATTCCCAAAATACCATTCTCCCTCCACCTTCATTTTCTTAGTTCACTCCCCCCCCCCCCCCCCCACCCCCCCATCTCCTTGTTGCCGCCCTCTGTCCACCGCCCTCTCTCTCCCTCTCCTTGTCGCCACCCGGCCTACCGCCCTCTTTCTCTCTCCCTCTCTGTGCCACCGCCGCCACCCTCCCTCTCCTTCTCCCTATCTCTCTCCCTCACTCTCTTTTTCTCTCCCTCTTCCTCACACTCTCCCTCTCCCTGCCTGCCGCCCTCTCCCTCTCGTTGTATCTCTCCCCCACCGGCAATGATGCCGAAGGAAACGGTGATGGCTGGGCTAGTGGGTTGGGTTGGGTTGGGTTGGGTTGTGGTGGGGGTGGGTGAGTATAGAAGAAAATTGGGGAGGGATAGACTTTTGATAGATGTCCTTTTGGGTAACTTTACATAGGAATATATTTATCATAAAAATTGGGATGTGCTCAGAAAAGCTTGGGTTTAGTTGTCTTTAATTGAGAACTTACTGAAAAACTTGGACCCTAGTTTGAATAGTTTTGAAACATGTATTCTTTTATAACTTAGGACCTTATTTAAAAATAAGCTCTTTTTTTTAGGGGGCTTTGGCCGGAGGTCCCTCATAACATTACTTTGCTGCAAACAGTCCACAAAAAAAAGTCATACAACCAAAGGTCCCTCTTACTGTACTTTTTCATACTTGAAAAGACCAATTTACCCTTTCTTTAATAAACCAAAATCATCCAGCCCGTCTCGTTTCACGATATCTCACAAATGCTCTCAGTGCGAGCATGACGTTATGCTCCATCACGTTTCATCTTGATATGCGACACGTGTAAAGTTTGAGGGCACTTGTCAACTTGATCTCGGAGTGGCTGGTCTATAATCATAATTCAAAAATGCCTCGATAGGCCTCACCCTCACCAAATTCAGAATCCTCTGCCACGTTAACTCCCTCATTTCCTATCAACTCCTAAAATAGCAACATGTGCCCTGTCTTTTTTCCAAAGAGAAAAAAAAGTGTGCAAGGCGTTGGCGAAAACTCAGTTATATTCACTCAAAACTTAGACAAATTCATGTAAAACTCAGATAAATTTTATAAAAAATTCAAAACTCAGATAAATTTATTCCAAAACTCATATATATTTGCCAAAAACTCAGATAAATTTGTTCAGAACTCAGATAAATTTACGCAAAACTCAGATAAATTTACTCATAACTTTGATAAATTTTATAAAAAAAACTCAGGACTCAGATAAATTTACGCAAAACTCAGATAAATTTCATACAAACTCATACATATTTGTCAATCCGTTCCGTCTACCTTGTAGATCTCACCAACATCAAGCGTTTGGATTCATCAGAGGAATCATGCTCTAAATCGGTGAACGATAGCGTGAACGGGTCGCACCAGTACACGATCAAGGTCTACTCTCTGGCGAAGGGAATGGGGCCTGGGCGATACGTGTCGAGCAATACCTTTACTATGGGGGGTTATGATTGGGCCATCTACTTCTATCCTGATGGGAAGAATCCTGAAGACAGCTCCGCCTATGTGTCGGTGTTCATCGCCCTGGCCAGCGATGGGACCGACGTGAGGGCACTGTTCGAGCTCACTCTCATGGATCAGAGCAGCAAGGGGAAGCACAAAGTCCATAGCCACTTCGATCGTGAACTCGATAGCAGTCCTTATACTCTCAGGTATAGAGGGAGCATGTGGTATGTATGTTTCCATTCCTGCAAAAAAAAAAGAAGTCATGGATGGGATTCTTCTTTTCGTCTTTTCCTAGTTAGTTAGGGTCCTCTCCGCTGTCATTGTCGTATGTAGATCCTCTCTGCCATCGACGTCACCTCGCCGTCCGACCGCCCTCCCATTGTTGCCGCAGAAGACAACCGCCAGAGGAGGCATAGTGCCTATTATAGGCATTGGGAGAAAGGAGACGACCAAATTGGGTCGGTTGCGCGTCAGGTTGAGAAGAGAAATAATCATGACACGTTGCTACACGTTGAGGACCACTTGCGTCAGTTACAGGGGTAATTTAGTCCTAAAAATGAAAACACGTGGGTTCAGGGACCTCTCGCTGAGTGGACCATAGGCCTTAAAAAATTTTTCCTTGAACTGGAGGCTGAAAACATTGACTTATAGGAGACCTTTCGCTAATTTTATCCTTTTTTATTGATTACGTGGCTTGAATCTTCTGCGGCTCTTGCCATGTCTACCATCCTCAATGAACAGGATATTTTGAACAAGATCGAGGATTATCCATTGCATCTTAATATACGACAAAGGTGGGATGTATCTGTTTGAGATCTCCACTTTGAAGACTATATATATACTTTGCTCAATCCAAATCGATTCAGGTGAAGTTATGAAAATAAAAAAGATTCAAGATTCACCGGATCTACTCTTGAAATCCTTAAACCTTATCACAATGTTAAGAAAATGTTATACTTGAAGTGGGTCCCATGAATATAAAACCAAAAAAACAAACACCTTAAAGTTCAAGTTGCCAAAGATGACGTGACAAAAAATCAACTCCGTGTGTTTGCTATTCACAGTTCTATATACCAACTCTATCAATTGAATTCATTCATTCAAGGTATTAGAATTTGACTTGTGTCATCCAAAGCGTGAATAAAACAATTGAACATGCAGAATGAGTCAAGAAACTAAAGAAAAATATTGATTAAGTATTGCAGAGCAGGTAGGAATGGTGACTCTCTCCCTCATTGGTGAAGTTGAAGAAATTTGAGAGATTGAGAGAGAGAGACACTTTCCAATACTAAAGTTTGATGGACCGTTATCATTATTATTTTAAACCGTTATAAATTTAGAGGTTTTAAATATGGGAGATGCTCTCTTTAAATATTGCCTTGGCAATACTTATATGAGCTAATACTTATGTGACTTATGTGCGTCCTAGGCTACCACTGACAAGGAATGAAGAGGAGTCAGGCTAATAATATTTGTTTTTTGGTGAGTATGTCAAGGCCTCAAAATCAATGGTACTACTAAAATTGTTGGTGCCCTCTCCTGGCCAGTGGCCACTAGGCCAACTCAGCAAAACAAAACAAAAAAATTTTTTGTTGCTTCCGTTTCAATCATAAACATAAGTTGGAAGGGTCAAACTTGGAAACTGTCAACTATAGCTAATTCCACAAACCCGATTCTTAGTTTGACACTTTTCTAATACAATAAAAGTTAAGTAAAGTCTTCATTTTTCAGATAATATGTCACATCAAATACACTTTATCAATACTCTCCCCATCTTTTTCATACAAAAAGTAAGTTATGATGGTATTTTATTTTTAGTTGTTTGTTATAAAATCTTTGGCTTTTTGTATGGAAAAGTAGAGTTTTTTTATATTTTAGTGGATAAAGGTAGTTGTTTTTTTACTTTTTGTATGAAAAAGATAGGGGAGTTTTGAATAAAGTGTATTTGATGTGACATCTTGTCTGAAAAATAAAGGCTTTACTTAACTTTTATTGTATTAGTAAAGTGCCAAATTAGGAATTGGGTTTGTGGAATTAGCTATAGTCTAATCTGAATGAAATAGATCTGTTTCAAATAAATACGTTTGAAATAGACACTTTTCTGAGTAGATTGTTTGGCATTTGGTTCCGTTACGGGAAGCAACTTTGTCAACTATCAAGGAAAGTTAAATGGATAACGTTGTCATATAGAAAGGTCAGCAATGTTGAAGATTGAAAGGTCTATACATGAACAGGGGATTTAGCCTGAGTTGAAATTGGCAGGGATATGAAGGCCAAAGGCACAAAGGTAAGAAATGGCCCATAAAATTTGAAAGCCAAATCTGAAGATGCATGGGATATATTGGGCTTCCATGGGCTACATTATCCATGGGATGATTTATGTTTGTGAGTCTACAGCCTAAATCTGGTTAAGAGAGAATGATCATGGGCCTCCTGTGAGAGAGTCCATTAAAATCGCTATAGTGGTTTGTAAGAAAAATATTTCTACTTTTGTGCTTATGTTCACAAGTCACAACTATGCAAATATGCAAACATAAATTTAGAAATCAAAATACAAACTTACAGTGAGACCGAAACCAGAATTGCAATTACTCGATCACAAAACTGCAAAATGGAAGACCGGTCAAGGCTAGTGTTTGACGCTATGTCCTTAGGACAGATTCGCCCTCGTTACGGTGCTTACGATTCTTGAACGTCTGTCTCCAAGAATACAATGATCAAGCACGCAGAAGAAACACTACAATCTGAGTGCCCAACGATCCAGAACTATGTTTGTATATACTCTCTCAACAACTCAGTGTGTGAAATTGATCATGATCCCACCTGCCATCCAAGGATGGTATTTATAGATGTAATTATGACTTTTCACAAAAGTCACAAACCTAAAGGACATGTCTCTTCATGGTGCAGAGTTTCTACGAATAGACACAACTCTATAAAACTTTAATCCAATTTCATTTAAACTATAGACTCAATTTTCTAACAATCCTCACATGAATGAAATTAGCTGAAAGCAATGTAAATGATATGCAAACACTGAGAGAGTACAGTTGAGGATTTTTTGTATAGAGAAAGGTAGCTTGTGGCCTTGAACCTTCCCTTGTGAATAACTATCGGATTTACTGGTTGATCAGTGAACATGATATCTTGAACTGCTCAACCTTTTGTGTAAACCGAGACAATAGAATTCACACAGAATCTTCCCAGACACAGTTGGTTGTTATGATTCTTCTCATTTCAATCCCGAACAATGTTGGGCCTTGTAGGTCCAGACCAAGTGGGTTCATGGTCATGGGTATTTTGGTAATTGTACCGGAACTTTCTTATTGACTAAGATAAGGTTTCTTGGGGAATAAGAAAGAGAGCATTATATATTCATGTAATGTGTAACCCATTAGATATACTGTACTCCATATCATAAGAGTGAACAAGGAGAGTCGAGTTTCTTTCCCGTGGATGTAGGCAAGATTGTCGAACCATGTAATTCTCTTGTGTGTGATTACTTGTTCTTGTGTGGTTGATTGATTGCTCGATCGCATATTCCTAGTTTCATGAGTGCTTTCGAGAATTTAGCCTTATCATTCGCAGAGAATCGGCCCAGTTCACACTCACATAGGTGATTCTTATTAAGAGTATTTTGCTATACCCCATCGATTTAGTCCAGTTTTAAGAATGGGATTTATTCAGGGGGAAACAGTTCTCACCTGAATGGTGAGAACTCTCATCCTGACCTTACGTTTCGATAAGATGATCGAACGGCTGGAGAAAGAAGTTATAAGAGTGGAAAAAAAAAACAGAGGCCCGCCATTATTTCACATTTTCCCCCCAAAGCCCTCTCTCCTTCATCACCATCGGTTTAGCGCATCTCTCTCCCGGTCGTCGCGCACCTCTCTCCCGGCCAGGCCTAACCAGATTTCTTTTTTCCCCCAAATCCCCTCCTTCCTCTCTCCCGTTTTCATCCATCTCTCTCCCTCACCGAACCGGACAGCGCCTCTCTCTCCTGGCCAGCGCCTCTCTCTCCCGGCAGCGGCAACAACGCAAGGCAGATCGGCCATGACCAACAATGTGAGGCCCTACCCCTGGTGGGCCCTCAGTTTGAATTTGAATACTATATATTAGCCTAAGTATTTTATTATACTAATTATGGGGCTTAGTAAGGGTAGTTATGTATTTTCCTAGGTTTAGTCTAGTTGTGTAATTAGTAGAGTCAATAGGGTGTCTTTTGTTATTTTTAGAGTTAGTTAGTTTGTTAGAGGCCCTAGCTAGAAATTTGTGTTTACTATAGGGGGTTTGCACCAAAGAATCTTCTAGAAGCCCACCTAAAGACCTAAGTACCCTCTACCCTAACCCTAATCCTATTGTAACCCCAAGGGCATTTTTGTCCCTAGTCCAAAAACCCAACCTATTTAAACTAAACCCTCCCTGCCCATGCAACCACTGTTCATCTCCTCTCTCTCAATTCCCATCTCTTTTCTCTCTTCTTCTTCCCCACTTCTCTCCAACGAGCCCTCATCTTCCCTCCAATTCCTACTTCTCTCTCTCTCTCCCCAGAATTTCCAATAGAAGGCCAACCCCAAGACCGATCTGCAACAGAGGAGACCTACTGCCGAAACCCCTTGGTTCTCTGTTGTTTTCTCTCTTTTCCTTCTACCTTCAATCGATCAGGCAAGTGCCCTATGCTGATAGTCTAGATTGCATGTTTTCCTTCTTTGATTTGCAATTACAATTCCAACTGCAGTATATATATGTTTAGATCGATCTTTGAGCTTGTCTGATTTGGTGTTCTTTGGCCATTGATGGAGGGGGTTACCTCATTTGGATGATCAATGGCCGGTTGATGATGGGTAGATGATATGGGAATGTTTGTTCTTCGATTATGCTTCTGTGATGATGTAAGGAGAAACCCAGGTGAATTGGGTCACTGTAATAGGTTTTCGGAGATGGAATTGTGAAAACCCATCTTGCTGTGTCGAGATCGGGACCAAGGTGGGATCACCTTTGGTAAATCAGGACCCTACATCTGTTTGAGGGGCCCTGGGCGACCATGGGAACAGGACCTGATCTGGATTTTGATCAGAGGTGGACCATCATCCCTGTGCATAATGAAGAGAAGTTGGGTTCTGTCGCAAAACTGAGTTCTGTAACAGAACACAGCTGATGGGGGAGCATGACCGAGTCCAGCGATGGCCGAGCTCGGCATTGGCGGAGCTCAGCGGTTGCCGAGCTCAGCATTGGCCGAACTCAGCGATGGCTGGATTCAACGCTAGCCGAACTCAGTGTTCTACCGAGCACAATGCTCAGGTTGAGATCCGCGTTTTAGCCGAGCTCAGCGTCTAGGCCGAGCTCATCATCTAGGTCGGGTTCAGTGTTATGGCCGAGCTCAGTGTTCTACCTAGCTCAGTGCCAGACCTGGTTCCGTGCAAGACCGGGCTCTGTGCTTAACCGAGCTCAGCGCTTAACTGAGCTAAGAGCTTGACCGACCTCAATGCTTGGCCGAGCTCAATACTTTCCCGAACTCAGCTGGGTGACCGAACTGAGCTAGGCACCTTGCCGAGCTGAGCTGGGTGACCGAGCCGAGTGTTCAATCGAGCTCTCGTGCCTAGCCGAACACCGAGATAGGTTCCGAAAATGCCGAATTCCAACACGGGAGACTAGAACCCGGGACATTCCCATCAGCCAAAATTCTTAGTGTGTACGGCCAACTACCTAGGCCAGGGGTTAGCCGAACTCACAGGAAGTTCTGGACAAACAGGTTTGCCTGCAGGGTGTTTACTTCTCTGATCCCAGTGTGCCGAGCTGACCGCCCAAGCCAGGAGGTCGGCTGAGCATACTGTGTACAGTGACACTTCCCAGATTCTAATTTCTATTATTGCAATCATATGTATGACCCATTGACCATCCAAATAGACTTCCATCACTGTGCCAACCACGAGTCGATGGTGTGGCTCAACCTTGACTCGTGGGGTCCACTAATCAATGTTCAGGTTATGTAATCTAAGATGATTCGACCTTTATATGTTACCAATGATGCACATAACTTCTGAGCACCAAACACAGTATTCCTTAGCATCTGTGGTTTCACTTAAAGATCAAATTACCTGAGATAGACCTGAACCCGAAAGTGGACCAATTACTTAGGTTGGACTGTTGATATCTCCCATTGATCCTTGTACTTAGAAATTCATCTCCCTCATATTATTACTGTCACTCTATTGTCCTTATTATTGCTTATACATATTAATTAAATGGAAAATGGAGGACCCGAACCTAGGACTACTTAGAGGTGACCCGGTAATATGATTGGGTGAACATTGACCCGTGTCTGTGGCTAGGCGGGCCCTTTTATGGCCTAAGTTTGGATGTGAATTACCCTAGACTGGAGATGTTAGATTGTATGGGCTTGTGACCCATTATGGATGGATCATATGTTATTGAGCATGGACTTGTATTTCATATGGACTGTTATAGACCAGGCCATGTATTTGGTGGGCCTTGGTATGGATCCATTAATTGGACTTGGACCTGGATTATGATCCATGGATACTTGGACCTTTTAGGGACTTTGTTAGGCCCTTGTTCGCGCAAGGCAAAGCCTAGACAGACATAGACCTTTATTGTTTCCTGAGTCGGCATAAACATTCACTCAGTTGATCTAAGCTCAGCCAGTTGGATTGATCATCACTGGTAGGAGCTATTGAGAGTGTTGTGTGGCTATCATGATGAGCATTGTTGGAGACAGACGGTGCGATACCGAGTCCGGTCTCACTGTGTTGATGGATGATGTTATTTGTGGGGCTAGATAATCCCCAGCACTGTGAGATTTTCCCCGCCGCGACTGTGTTCAGTATTGGAGGGCCGCGGCATAATATCCCGCGGTATCCGGCTTGTGTGAGTGTGCCATTTTGTGTAGGTTTATTATATTATATTTATCTTGATCCTATTTGTTTATTCTGCTCAATTGCCTAGGATCTGTACCATTGCTATTCACTTAACTTCATTACTGTTTCTACTCATTTGATGCATACATTCTATATTATAAGCATACTGTGACTTGCCAGATCTTTAGATCTGACCCACTCTTGGTGCTTAGGTCTTGACCCCGAGTTCGAGGGCGATGCGTACGCGCTCGTCGAGGTGCCTATAGTAGGTGACTACGGTTGGGGACCGGCCGACCAAGAGGTCGAGCCGGAGGGTGGAGAGCCGGCACCAGTTGCAGGGGTTTGAGCGTCTATTGTTTGGGATTTTGAGAGATTTTGCAGTGAGATGGGTAATGGTGAAAATATGTAATTAAACTTTAGTTTTTGTCACTTCACATTTTAGGCTGGACTTCGGCCCATTCACATTTGACATATATATGATGATACCTTATGCTTCCGCTATCATAGAATTCCTTTGTAGTTACCCTGCCCATGGTAGGGGACTGTGTCCATTTCCTGCTAAACTAGTATCCCCCTTTTGTAGCTTTAATTCTTTTTTCTCCGTTAAGGGATATATCATTGTCCGAGTTGATGAAGTATAGCATGTTTGCTGCACAGGTAATGTAATTTACGTTTGTCATCTCATTTAGGAATAGTTCAGGGTTGTGAGTATTCATGAGCCAAAAAAAAAAAAAAAACAGCCCAACTACTTTTATGCAAAACAGAAGTGGCTTGTATTCAAACATCTAGGACGTTTATACACTTAACAGGAATCAGTAGTCAATGAAAATAACTAGGACTTGGTTCAGGCATTACTAGGATTTGGCCAATTCACTTCAGCAACTAGTGTATCTGTCACTTTGGTCCTCTGTGTTGAGTTACTCAAATCAGATTTACACTGAATGGATGGCATACAAATCATTAGAATTAACGTCCATGAAAAGATGCCAAGGTGTCCAAGTTGGTAGTTCATGAATATAGTTCCATTGATCTGCTACAATTAAGAACCTCTTCGCTGAAAGCCTGAAAGTATAATTCCCTAATCAACTAAGTTTTGGTTCAGACATTACTCAGATTTGATTACTAGGATTTGGCTAATTCACTTCAGGTTTTTTGTTGCACAAAATTATTGCAAGAAGTGGATCCATCACTTTGGCCCTCTGTGTTGAGTTCCTCAAATTAGATATACACTGAATGGATGGCATACAATTCATGGAAAGTGATACCAAATTGAAATCATATACAATATCCATTCATTGGGTTCATCAACATATATAATTTCTAATCACGATTAGACTTCCACAGATAGATTTCTCAGAAACATACATTTTAACAGGTTGGAACCCATATACACAAAATAAAGTTAATTGGAACCTATATACACCAAATAAAGTTGGAATCCAAATACACCAAATAAGGCTTGGAGTCCAATACACAAAATGAAGATTACATTCTTGGCCATTTACATCATACAGAATTCGGACCAATCCAAATAAAATCAGTTTTTCATCAGCAACAAACAGAATTGGGACCATAATCAGAATTTGGACGCCTGGACTGTTTCTTCGTATCGGATTGGCGCTGGCAGGGGGAGAAATGCACAACGCCGAAGCACTTCTTCGTCCCTATTTGGCGTTGGCCGGGAGAGAGATGCAATGCGACGCCAGGGAGAAAGATGCGCAAGATGGAGGAAATCGGTTTGGGGAGGATTGCCGGTCCTGGCTGATCTGCCTTGCGCTGCTGCCGTTGCCGATCTGCAGCTGCCGGAAGCAAGAGGCGTTGGCCGGGAGAGAGAGGCGCTGGCCGAGAGAGAGTGGCGCTGTCCGGTTCGGTGAGGGAGAGAGATGGATGAAAATGGGAGAGAGGAAGAAGGGGATTTGGGGAAAAGGGAAATCTGGTTGGGCTTGGCCGGGAAAGAGGTGCGCAACGCCGAAAGAGAGATGCGCGATGACCGGGAGAGAAATGACGAACTTCGGGAGAGAGATGCACTAAACCGGTGGTGATGAAGGATAGAGGAAGGAGGAAATGGGAGAGAGGGCTTTGGGGGGAAAATGTGAAATAATGGCGGGCCTCTATTTTTTTTTTCCACTATTATAACCTCTTTCTTCAGCCGTTCGATCATCTTAACGAAATGTAAGGTCAGGATGAGAGTTCTCACC
Source organism: Litsea cubeba (assembly GCA_012931725.1). NCBI lineage: Eukaryota > Viridiplantae > Streptophyta > Magnoliopsida > Laurales > Lauraceae > Litsea > Litsea cubeba. Next base: position 77,018,631 of record CM022949.1, on the reverse strand, counting down.
ATTCAGTTGAGAATTGTTCTCACCTCAATAAATCCCTTTAAGAATCATTAAAAGCTTAGTTTACCCTAACAATCGCTGTAACCATCACTATTTATATCATAAAAATGAGTAGGAGAATTTATCTCAATAGTGATATCGTTAAATCACTCACAATTCGCTTGTCTCTTTGAACCTAGATCTTGGGATCTCTAATCAACTAAGTTGGGTTGCCACTTTTCATTCATAGGCTTTAAATCCATTCCCCTCGATTATCAATTTGCTCTATATTTAACATTTTTGTTAACGGATCTATAATATTTACCTTAGCTTTATATAATCAATGGACACAATTCCATTTGAGAGCAACTGAATTATGGTATTATATCTACGATGAATATATCGAGACTTTATCATATTACTTTGTACCATATCAATCACTGATTGACTATCACAATGAATATAGATAGCTTACACAAGTTTAGAAGCATAACCGATGAATATACAATCAATAGTTTTAAGTCCTCCCTTAGTCCTTTTAGGAACCGAACCGTCACTTTAACTAGACACCCATGCAGAATTCATAGGAAAGTTTTCAACTTTTTAATAATTCATAGGGTGACTACGCTATGCTTCCCTCAAAAAGTTATGATACAAAGCAGAACTTCTCAACATAGTATTTATCCCGCGGTGCAAAGAACTAGCTATACTAGTTGTGGCCATAACTTTTTTATCTTATGGAAAACTCTTTAACCAATATATCTCTTTGCCCACTACTATCATGGCATACAAATCATACCTTCATTTACTTGGGAACTTATCAAACCATTCTATTACCGAGAGTAAATATCCAAGCAGACGTTGCCTTGCAATCACTCGTATAAGTGATCAATCGAAACTAATTAATATATCCATCTAGCACTCATTGGAATTTGGTCTCTACCAATAACATTCCAAACTCATGTACTAGGATTATCAAAACTTTACAATCACAAGTGAAAATTCTAGATTCATGTAATTACTGCAATTAAATCACACCAGCTGTGTGGGGAGATTCCAGGACCCCCGGTATTCCGCTAATCACGGCCATTAGATGAGGCTAAGCGTCCTCACGTGCCGTCCGCATGCCATCCACGTGGCGCTAAACTCACCTCGGCTACCTGGATACAGGCCTCAGCCGAAATCAAACAGCCCCAGGCCGTTAGCGCCGAGCTCGTCCATCCCATGTGCCCATCTCGGCTAGGAGCTCCACTTCGGCTGAAGAAACCGGGACAAAAGCCGAAGTAAGAAAGAGCCTCCACCCGCATCCCTCATCCCCCACGTCGTCAGGCACGTGGAGGAATAGGGGCGCGAGCTAGCGAGACAGATGCGACATCCAGCCGTCCACAATCTTCGCCAGATCCCTAACAAGGCGGCATCCAGCGGCAGAGGCCACATCAGGGCAAGGCCCGAGGGCGGATCCGATGGTACCCCAACCGTCAAAGGCGCCCAACACAATCTGGTCCAACAAGACGCGCATTTAATGCGATGTGGGCTGATCCGACTGGCATTAAATGCAGAGTAGGCTGGATTGGACCGCACTTATTACTTGGTGGGCTGATCATGACTTCCCAGTCGAATCATGGGACCCACACCAAGATATTCTCCAAGGATACGACCCCAGCCTCTATAAATAGAGCTTCATACCACATGCAAGGTACGCACAGTACAACCCATAGAGATGTTACTCTGCCTCTCTTCTTCCTCTCCTTCCATTGTTCCAGTTCCTTCACTGACTTTGGCATCGGAGAGCCTTGCGCCGCCCAGGCCAGGGTCCTCTGACCGTTTGCTCTTCTCTTTCAGGCTTTCGGACGGTACCCAGTCATCACCATTGTCGGATAAGTCCTCTAAGGCTCCCCAGTTATTGTGGGTCATTATTTTCTGCACCTACAATTGGCGCCGTCTGTGGGAAAGTAATATCCCAACCTTCTCAACCTTCCCAACCTTCTCAACCTTAATCTCTCAGAAGCCATGCCTCCGAAAGCAAGGAAAGGCGGAGAATCTTCGAGAGCAGCGCTCGAGCTGCCAGCACCATCGGCAGACGTCCCTCCTCGGAGGCGTTCCCGAACGGTGCATGGCACGTCAGCAGGCGAGGGCCGCTTAGGCTCGCAGCTTTTTGTCGAGGTCCCCCTCCAAGAAGGACTCGAGACCTCGTTCTCAGCAGACGAAGTTACGCCACCCCGACGCGACGAGCGTCGGCATGAGCGTCCTCGCAAGGATAAGGCTGTTGCCGTGGAAGAGGCGCGTCGAGTTCAACCTCCTGCCGCTGAAGGAGACGTCGCAGCTCAAAATGCTCTCCTCCAGAAGCAGGAGCGGTTGATCCGCGAGCTCCAGCAGCAGCTGAGAGCAGCGCAGACTGCCTCGTTGAGGCAAGTCTCTGATCCTCGGGGAAAGAAGAAGGACGCCCCCAGCAGGGCAGCCCGGCCTCCTCGCGAAGATCTCAGAAACCATCTGGACCACAAGCGGAGCCAGATCCATGACGAAGGCTCTAGCAACAGCCGAAGTCATCATAGCCGCGATGGCCGAGCCCACAGCCATCGCAGCCCGAACCACTCCAAGCGAAAGTCAAGAGCCCAGACTCCGGAAAAGGACGACGAGCAAGAGCTATTTGACAAACGCGTCAGGTTGGCTCTTCAGCGCAACCTGGACGTGCGGGACCAGAAGCAGATCTATGGCCACACTGATCTAGGGGCCTCACCCTTCACGAGGGACATCGAGCGGACCCCCTTGCCCAAAAGGTTCTCCGTCCCGCGATTCGTCCCCTACGACGGACTGTCCGATCCATCCACTCACCTCCGTCACTTTTCCCAGAAGATGTCCATCTGGGGAAACGAGGGTCACCTTAACTGCAAGATCTTCTCCTCCAGTTTGGGTGACCTCCCCCTGAAGTGGTTTTGCGCCCTCCCAGAGGAGTCGATTTCGAGCTGGAAGGAGCTCCAGCTCTCCTTTCTGAAAAAGTTACAAGCTTACAGCGCCGTCCCCAAGAAAGAAGGGGACCTCCTCGCCCTGAGAATGAAGCAAGGTGAGACCCTCGCCAAGTTCGCCCGACGATTCTGGGCGGTTTACAGCCAGATCGAGGGCACTAGGGAAGAGATAGCGATCTACGCCTTCCAACATGCCCTGATCCCCAGCCACGACCTCCGAAAGGACTTGGTCGGAGACCCCCTAGAGTCCATGCCAGAGCTGATGTCCCGGATAAAGCGCTTTGTCGCCCGGGAGGAGGATGAAATCCAGGCCCGAGAAAAGGGCGGAAGGCCGGAGCCCGAGCAGAAGAGCAACCAGCCTCGGCAGAGAGGCGGGGGGCCCTCTCAGAAGCAAGAGCCCAAGCAGGCCTGGTCCGCCAGTTCGGCGAAGCCTACGTCGTCCCGATCTGGGGGCACCTGGAGGCCCAAACCTCCCGCCAGCGCCTATCAAGGCATCAGTGTCGTCTTCAGGGAGCCGATACACCAAATCATGAACAAAATAAAGGCTAAGCCGTTCTTCCAGTGGCCTACGCCCTTGAAGAATGAGCCCACCAACGGTAGTCGAAGCAAGCTCTACTGCTCCTACCACAAAGGTAAAGGGCACAAGACCGAGGAATGCAACACTTTGAAGTGGTACCTGGAAAAACTCGCCGGCGAAGGCCACCTTCCAGAGTTCATCAAGACAGAAGATGCCGGCGGCAGCGGGGGCCGAGTTCACCAGGGCACGGCTCGGGACCCAGACAGCAAGGATTCCGAAAAGATCATTAACGTGATCCACCTAGCGTCCTCACTTCCCTCCCCCTTGTCCCGTGGAAGCTCGCGGGCCCGCGCCGAGGCCAGGCGGGCATCGCATGGGGAGAAGGTGATGAGAGCCGAGCTCGAGCAGGCACCCAAAAAAGCTCGCCGCAACCGACCTACGATCTCCTTTCTCAGATAAAGATCTCGAGGGAGACCGGCAGCAGGCCAGGCAGTGCATGCTGGCCGCGGTCCCGGCAGTGAGAGGGCCAGAGCATGTCAACCTCGCCGAATTCGAGAAAGGCCTAGATGAAATCGGCCGAGACCCCGAGAAGAAAAGCATTGAGGACCTGGCCGAGGTCAGGCTGAACTCGGCAGACCCAGATAGGCTCTTCCTAATCGGCGCCACCACTGGCCACGACCGAATGAGCCTCCTCGATGCCTACAGAGGCTAATCCGGACCAGATCACCGCAATCCAGGGCATTCAGAGCCCCTTTACCACGAAAGAAGTCCAGAAGCTTACGGGAATGGCTGCAGCACTCAATCGCTTCATCAGCCGGACATCAGATAAGTGCAGGCCTTTCTTTCAGCTTCTAAAGAAAAATTTGAAATTCCAGTGGACCCCTGAGTGCGGCCAGGCATTGGCCGCACTCAAAACTTATTTGATGTCACCACCCTTACTCTCCACCCCAACTCTGGGGGAGATTTTGCATTTATATCTCGCGGTCTCGGATCACACAGTGAGCTCCGTCCTCATCAGGGAGGACGAGGAAATTCAAAAACCAATTTACTATACGAGCTAGACCCTGCTCGATGCCGAGACCAGGTACCTTTTGTTGGAGAAGCTTGCGTTGGCCCTCGTCAGTGCCTCCCGCAAGCTCTCCCATTATTTCCAATCCTACACCATTGTGGTGATCACGGAGCGTCCACTCCATTCAATATTCAAGAAGACTGACTTTTCAGGGCGAATATCAAATTGGGCAGTTGAACTGGGGCAGTATGATATTCAGTACCGTCCCCGAACTGCGATCAAAGCCCGAATTCTGACAGACTTCATCGTTGAGTTCGTCTCGCCCAATTCAGCTCCGACCCAGCCCAACACGGCGTTGCGGGACACAGGGCACGAGCCAGAAGTAACTGAGGACGAACTGTCTCCCACCTCGGCAACACCTTTCCCTCTGCCTACGGGGTGGAGGCGGTCATTCCTTTAGAAATCGGTCTTCCCGCCCTGAGGACAGAGCTGGTCGACCAAAGGCCGAAATGAGAAGAACCTGGCAATGGAGCTGGAGCTGGCAAACAAGCGCCGAGAAGCAGCAGCCCTACGTCTGACCGGCTATCAGCAGCGGTTAGCCAGGGCGTACAATCAAAATGTCAAGGAGATTCTCCCTGGGAGAGCTGGTTCTCAAGAAGCCCCTGCCAGCCGACAAAAAACCAAACGAAGGGAAGCTGGCCCCGAACTGGCACGGCCCGCTTAGGGTGGTCTTACTAGCGGGGAAATCAGCCTACAAGCTTGAAGACTTAGAGGGCAAGCTGCTGCCGAGACCGTGGAATGCATCCTACCTAAAGAAATTCTATTTCTAAAAGATGTAGCGAGTCTCAGAATCAATGAAAGCACCTTTTGCCCTGTCACTAATCTGTGTCGTCTCTCCTTACATGACTTCGACAGCTCCGGGTCTACCGCCCTGGAAAAGGCCTCGAGTCCAAACTCGGTCGTTTCCTAAAGCTCCGGGTCTACCGCCCTGGAAAAGGCCTCGAGTCCAAACTCGGTCGTTTCCTAAAGCTCCGGGTCTACCGCCCTGGAAAAGGCCTCGAGTCCAAACTCGGTCGTTTCCTAAAGCTCCGGGTCTACCGCCCTGGAAAAGGCCTCGAGTCCAAACTCGGTCGTTTCCTAAAGCTCCGGGTCTACCGCCCTGGAAAAGGCCTCGAGTCCAAACTCGGTCGTTTCCTAAAGCTCCGGGTCCTGGACCCTGGAAAAGGCTCCGAGCTCCGACACTCAGTCGTTTCCCGAACTCTTGGTTCATACACCCCTAAAGATCGCGCGGCCGAGATCTCCGAGACTCTGGGTTCGAACACCCTCGAGATCACGCCGAACTCAAACTTACACAGCCGAGATCATGCCGGCCCAAGGCAGCTCGCTTCGGCCAAAGCTCCCCATTTCGGCCAAGGTCGGCTTTCAAAAGCAGTGTGAGCACTGAAATACCAAAAGACAAGTGTACACGGATTGAGTGAACACAAAACTCGTCCTTTTATTCATTGTAATTGCTTCATTACATGGACTACAAACATGAAACAAAATACACGGAAGGAAGGCTCGTGGCCCTCTGAAAACCCAAAAAGAAAGCAGGCTACGAGACCGCTCTTCGCCGACACCGCCCGCCGACCGGAAACCTTCGGCGGAAAGGCTTGTTGCATCCTGCCCCGAGGTCTTGACATCCCACGTGAAGGAGGATCTGCGGCATGATTCAGGACCGCCCTCTGGGACGAAACAGGACCCCCAGGCGTCCGGTGCCAAGAGCTCTGCAATACGCTTTGGCTGGTCAGACCAAAGTTTGCAAACAAGAGCCCCCTCCTAGGGCGTTCCCAGTCCTACCCTCCGCTCAGAACCTTGTGGAATGACAACAAGGCCGCCGAGCGCGGGGGGCGCCACCGACCCACAGCTGCAAAGATTCCCATGCAACCGCACCAGGGAAGGCTGGCTATAGACCCGCGTTCAGAGAGCGCGTAGCCTACGAGGACCATCTTCAGAGAGCGCGCAGACTGCGACAGACCTTCCCCCTTCGGAGGAAGCCGTCGCCGGCACAGGAGTTCCATCCGGGTCCAAAGCCCCTAAAGATCTATCAAACATGGCTGCCAGGTTGTTTGGATGAAACACAGATGTCCTAGTTCTCTCGTCCCTCCCATGGCAAGCTTACCACTCCTATTTATAGGAAGAACGAGGGGCTCGATCTTCAAAGGAAATTATGAGGTGAGGTCTCTCACGCCTTGCGTGGCGTGCTTGACTTCCCCTATACTGACCAGCGGCTCAGATGATACCACGTGGAGCCATCCCCTCGTTCCCCTCAATGGTCATATCACCATACTTACTGCTGTTCTAGATCACCCCAGATACGGAGTATCAGCGCGAGTACCAGAAAAGATCACCCAAGATACGGAGTATCATCGCAAGCACCCAAGGAAACCGCTCGGCACTCAACCCTTAACGTCCCATCACAGAAAGCGCCATGCCAAGCTCAAGCACGGAAGTACCGAGCTCAGAAATGGAAGGACGAGTGATTGAAGAAACTTTCAATTGTATTAAAATCTTGGTCATTACATTGCGCAGCAAATACAATTGAAGGAAATTACAAAAAGCATAAAGCAGAGAAGCAAATGTCCCGAGGTCATGCCCGGCTGGACGCACGGGCTGCAGCATCAGAAACTTCGCTGGCTGGAGGAGCAGAGGCCGGCGTCGGGAGCGGATACGGGGGAGGCTCCCGGAAGGAAGGGTGGTCCTCAGAAGCCCCGGCCTCCTTCAGGCCGGCACGCCATCCTTTCGCCCAGGCCTTATCCCTCACGACGAGGACCCTTTCCTTGTAGTGGGCGGTGACCTGCGCTCTGGCATCCTCGAACGCAGCATCGCACTCCGACTCGAGTTTCGCCTCGGCTTCATCCGCCCTCTTGGATTCGGCCTGAAGCAGGGCCGCGTAATCGTCTTCCATCTTCGAGATGGAAACCTCAAGTTCGGCCACTCTAGCTCTTTCCGCCTCGGCTTCTCCCCTCGCCTGCTCAAGCTTCGCCGCGTATTCTCCCTCCACCCTGGCTAATTTCTGGGTAACGACGTCTTGAGATTCTTGCAAGCCGTTCTTCTCCACGGTCAGCTCGGCAACGTCCATGCTGTGTCTGTAGATCCTGTCAGCAACGGCCATGGACTTCTGTGCCGCCTGTCAAAGAGACGGGCGTCCACGTCAAATCCAAAGAGCGTTAGATGCTAAGCCACTGGGTTGACGAAAAGAAATATAGAGAGATTTACCGTGAAGTTAGACTGCAGCATCGACAGAATCAGCTTCTGATCGCTGTACTTGTCCAGCTGCTCCATGTCCCGGGGGAGGGCGCAGGCTCGCCCCAAGGCCTCGAGGACCGGGGGATCGATCCTGTGAAGGACGCGATCCTCCATCGTCATCGGCCTCCCCGGCTCAAGCATAAAGCTCGGCTCCCATAACGGCGGCCCCTGGGGCGATGAGGCAGCGACCGAGCTGGGACCTGCATCGGTCCTCGGCATCTTCAGCGGCCGAGCCTCCTCCTGCTCAACCTCAGCCGGGGGCGAACGTACCTCTAGACCAATAGGGCTAGGGGATGCGGGAACCTCCGCCGCAGCTGCAGGGGAATTCATTCGAGCACTCGGAGGAGGCTCAGGGGAATTCAGATTCACAGGCCCTTGGGGGGCTCGGGCATCCTCCACTCCGAGCGCCAAGGCCTCAAGGTCCTCGAAGGACAAGCGCCTGGTGTGCCTCATCTCGGAACTTAGCGAAGGAGATCGGGCAATCTGACTCGATTCCCTTCCTGGGACCTGGAGGGGTCTCGATCCCGATGTGGAAGCTCGAGCTCCGGACGTGGCCCTAACGTCAGACGACGCCCGTAAAGGCCCCTCTGCGGCCTCTGGACTGGCCTGTTCCTGCCTGACTTCGGGACCGGCACCTTCGTCCTGGATCGGCTCTACGGTGCCCCTTAGATACCCACGGTACCTCTGCTGATACCCTAGCAGCGACCAGGCCGCCCTGCCGTCATGACCACTGTACCGCTTTACTAGGCGGAGCCAGGCCTCGTTCCTCTTCCAGATGTATCGGGCGGCCCGTTTTCTCTCCTTCAAAGCTGTAACAATCAGAAGCATTAGCGTGGCAGAACAAAAAGAAATTATACAAGAAACAGAGACAGAAGGTATTTACTTGGAATGGTCCCGAAATGGCGAGGCACTTGGTAGCCTCTATCGGTGTCGGCCACCCCGAACTCCCAGTTTCCCGAGACATACAGAAGATCGTCCCCGGCATACTTGCTCGAGTCCTCCAAGTACCGGACGAAGCCGTCCCGGCCTGGCTTCGCCCGGAGATAATAAGCATCTCCGGACTTACATATATCATACACGTCCTCGATATCAAAGACGCCGAGGTTAATGCCCAAAACCTCATTTAACCTAGCCGTGCCCATCACGATCTTGAAAGCATTGGGTAGCAGCTGGCAAGGGCAGAGGCGCCATTGGCTGAGACATCTCCTGAGAAGGGGGTGAAGGGGAAATCGGACCCCGCCTTCCGTCACGGCCACTAGAGGAAACGGCATCCAACCCCCCGAGAAGTCGCGAAGGTTGATGCCGTTAGGGTCCTCACCCCTAACTTGGACGTCAGCAGGGACCCCAAAGGCCGACCTAAAGCCCTCGATCGCTGCCTCGCCCTCTAACCAGTGGCTATAGATTCCCATTTCTACCCCAATCCAAAGACAGAGAAACCCACAGGAGAAGAGGCAGGGCAGAAGGAACTTACGGGAACGGAACGGAGACGTTGAGCAGCAAAGAGACTCGGCCTCAGCAGCACACCACTTCTCAGACGAGGTTCCCTCGCAGTAGCTTGTTCTCCTTCGATTCAGAATGACAACGGAGAAGAAAACGAACCTCGATTACCCTATATATATCGCCAAGAGGTCCCCTTTCCAGAAGCCCTAGTTGGGCGACCCGAGGGGCGCCTCCTAGGGCTCCGCGCGAATCATTTCGAAGATTGATTATGCCCCTGACGGAACGGCGCGTACAATCTCGAGAAGACAGACGACTAACCAGAGGACGACACGCAGAGCCGTCAACCTGTCTCCAGCATTGAATGAGGGACGCCAGTTGTTGCCTCGATCATCCAAAGCGACCACGAATCAAGGCCGAAAGTGGCTCTCTCCTCCAGGTAAACCCCGTCACAAGCTCCCGACCTCACGGCACTGACGATCTCCGCAAGGTCAGAAGCTAGGGGGCAATTGTGTGGGGAGATTTCCAGGACCCCGGTATTCCGCTAATCACGGCCATTAGATGAGGCTAAGCGTCCTCACGTGCCGTCCGCATGCCATCCACGTGGCACTAAACTCACCTCGGCTACCTGGATACAGGCCTCAGCCGAAATCAAACAGCCCCAGGCCGTTAGCGCCGAGCTCGTCCATCCCATGTGCTCATCTCGGCTAGGAGCTCCACTTCGGCTGAAGAAACCGGGACGAAAGCCGAAGTAAGAAAGAGCCTCCACCCGCATCCCTCATCCCCCACGTCGTCAGGCACGTGGAGGAATAGGGGCGCGAGCTAGCGAGACAGATGCGACATCCAGCCGTCCACAATCTTCGCCAGATCCCTAACAGGGCGGCATCCAGCGGCAGAGGCCACATCAGGGCAAGGCCCGAGGGCGGATCCGATGGTACCCCAACCGTCAAAGGCGCCCAACACAATCTGGTCCAACAAGACGCGCATTTAATGCGATGTGGGCTGATCCGACTGGCATTAAATGCAGAGTAGGCTGGATTGGACCGCACTTATTACTTGGTGGGCTGATCATGACTTCCCAGTCGAATCATGGGACCCACACCAAGATATTCTCCAAGGATACGACCCCAGCCTCTATAAATAGAGCTTCATACCACATGCAAGGTACGCACAAGACAACCCATAGAGCTGTTACTCTGCCTCTCTTCTTCCTCTCCTTCCATTGTTCCAGTTCCTTCACTGACTTTGGCATCGGAGAGCCTTGCGCCGCCCAGGCCAGGGTCCTCTGACCGTTTGCTCTTCTCTTTCAGGCTTTCGGACGGTACCCAGTCATCACCATTGTCGGATAAGTCCTCTAAGGCTCCCCAGTTATTGTGGGTCATTATTTTTTGCACCTACACCAGCAATTGTACTAACAAGATACTAATGATTCAAAAACCATAGCCAAAATTTCTTGTTAAATGATAATGTGAATCATATGGGATAATTCTTATCTATACATAGAAAAGAACCTTCCTTCTCCATTACAACCTACACTTATAAGGATGGGCCTCAATGTCCACATCTTTGTATGGCAGATACATTTCATTATAAAAATAGTTATGAACAGTTACAACTACATAAAGTGTCTTTTGGCTTCTCATGCCAAAAGACACTTGTCTGAGGATTCATAACAACTTTCATTACAAAATTAGTGTTTTCCATGCCCCAGTTCTAATCATAACCAGTGGCTATGGTGTAGGGGTGGCCCACCCTTTTTGACATTAACCCATTCCATAAAAGAAAACAGAATTTCTACAGAACTTCAAAATTTTAAGTATCCAGAGTTCCATAGATTTCTTATATCAAGCAACATGGTCCATAAGCAATTTAATAACAATCATAAAGTTAAGACAAGGGTTCTAGGATGTTTCATCATCGAATCAAATTCTTTCTACATGAACTATTATCTAGGAACGATATTAGTAATCAGAACTCAATCCCCATGTATATCTAAGAGATCTGATTAACATTAATCAAGGCCTGGGTGTGTCGACGGTTATTGTAACAATTTTATATGTAACAGTCTCACCAAAATCTGAGTTCATTAGGCATCTAATTCATCGTTTGAAATCATCAGGGAAGATTCACTCACAAAAATTGGAAGATAATGTTTCACTTGAAAACTGTAGCATATAAACTTGCACTAAAAAAATGCATAAAAAAAATATATGGAATCAATGTATAAAAAATAGAGCTGGAACTCTCAAATTTAATCACTTCGTGCCATTTTAACTTGAAATCAGAATCACAAAATATATGAGAAAAAGAAATTATGTCTTAAGTTTGTAAGAAAAATATTTCTGCTTTTGCGATTTTTTTCACAACCATGCAAATATGCAAACATAAATTTAGAAATCAAAATGCAAACTTACAGTGAGATCGAAACCAGAATTGCAATTACTCGATTGCAAAACTACAAAATGGAAGACCGATCAAAGCTAGCATTTGACGCTATGTCTTTAAGACAGATTTGCCCTCGCTACGGTGCTTACGATTCTTAAACGTCTATCTCCCATGATACAATGATCACGCACACAGAAGCAACACTACAATCTGGGTGTCCAACGAACCAAAACTATGTTTTTACTCTCAACAACTCAGTGTGTGAAATTGACGATGATCCCACCTTCCATCCAAGGATGGTATTTATAGATGTAATTGTGACATTTCACAAAAGTCACGAACCTTAAGGGCATGTCTCTTCATGATGAAGAGTTTTCTATGAATACATACAACTCTATAAAACTTTAATCCAATTTCATTCAAACTATAGACTCAATTTTCTAACATGGTTTACTCCCTATAGGTAATCATGCTGAGGAGTCAGTGGAACATGCCTTTTGTATGGTACGTGAGCATGTTAGAGCAGTGTGGTTTGGATGTAATTTGGGCCTTAGAACTCATGTCAATGCCCTTCTTGGGGTATTAGAATGATGAAAGTATCTGATATGGATTTAGAGGGATTGGCTCTCTGGAGGGCAAGGAATAATATCCTTTTTAAATGGGTTCCAATTAACCCTTTCAAATAAGGGAGGCCAAGAGTTTGATTCTAATTGATGAAGAGCCCTTATTCTGGTGGTCTAGATCCTGCCCTAGCGTGAAATTCCCTCATCATTATGTGATTGCCTTCATGAAAGATGTGAGATCCGGCGGGCTTGGCCCGAGGTGGCAGATCCGGTTAAAATCCAGTGTACCCATCTCCCATCGAAGAACACATGGAATATTAGTTTGGAGAAGAATTCCTCACTCTCTCTCTCTGTCTTTCATTTATCTTTCAATTTTTCTTTAATTTTCTAAGGACTCTATATATCTTTTAATTATAATCTGCAGGAACAAGTTTTAATGTTGTAGATTTCATCACCATTTCCATTGCTTTCCAGTGGTCGGCAGGGGTACCTTTCGCTAGTTTATCTTTTAAATGTAAGATATTAAAATGTGGTTTATACGTAACTTTTACATATGTAAAACATATTATTTGGAAGCACTGTTTTTAAATAATTAAATGATATGAGATTTAGGGGTCTTTTGGTAACTCCAAAAATAAGCTCTTATTTTGTGATTTAGAGATTATTTACGTATTAGAGCATGCGTGAACCCCTAATTCTATTTTCTAATTTTAGAGCTTATTTATAAACTAGAGTTGTTGCGACCAAAAAAAAGGCTAAGGGGGCAGCTTTTTTCCATAGCTTTTTTTATCTAAATCATATGGAAGTGGACAATGCAGAAGTTACAAGTATTTTGGATGAAAAACAACCACATAGAATTTTCAAAATTACACAAATGACAATTCTACATTGTAATTTTTAAAAGGTGGGCCCAATTACCCGATTCCCTAAAGGTGGGCCCATTTACCTTAATTATGAAATAAGAGCTTGTTTTGTAATTTTACCAAACACACTATTAATAAATTAGAACTTAAAAACTTAAAGCTTATTTTTTAGACCTTAATTTGATTAGGTTTTTATTAATTAGACTAGAATTTCCAAACAGCTCCTTAGTTACCATCTGCTTTATGGGCTTGTTTGGCCACTCCACTAGTAAGGTGGAGTGAAGTAAAGCCTCCTTTCATCACAGAAGAAAAGACTATGGGTAATATCAAAAGTATAAAATTTCAAAATTCCTTCATTGATTTTTTTTTAAAAAAAAGGTAAAAAATTAACATTCTCAAGTCACTAAAAGGCAAAAATCCATCTACTTTTTACTAAAAATAGACTTTACTTCACTTCACCCTACAAGTATTCTTACAGTAAAAGTACTTGTAGGGTGAAGTAAAGATTGAAGAGAGAATAAAATATTAGGGGGTCTAATCATAATATGATGAAATTTTATTTTTAGTGCTTAATAAGGATTTTTTTTTTTACTTTTTGGGTGAAAAGTATATTGATTTTTGTCTTTTAGTGGCATGAGAATGTTACTTTTTGACTTGTCTTAAAAAATGAACTAGTGTTATAAGATATGGATCTTGGGTGGATGCCCACTTGTGATAAGATAGGGTTAGAATTAGGGTTCCTCCTTTTTAGTTTACTTTGCCTATAAATAGGCTCTCTCCCTATGTATTTAGACACAGTTAATAAGATATCAGAAAGGCTCTCTCTTCTCCCTCTAATCTTCTTTCTCTTGGTCTCTCTCTTTTATAACACGTTATCAGCACGAAGCTCTAAGAGAAGGAAGAAAACCAGGTCTTCTTGCCCAAAGAGAAGAAATCATTCCCTGCGTGGATTTTCATCGCAAACTCCTTCCCTGCGCGGATTTTCATCGCGGATTCCCTGTGCAGATTCCTTCCTAGCGCGGATTCCCATATTTTTCTTTAAATACAGTAAGTAGTATCCAAACCATAGTTCAAATCCAACATATTAGAATACATAAAATTAATTTATGATATTTATTTTACTGTCATTATAGTGTTTGGTTACTATTCATTATCTTGCACGTTTTTTTTATTTATTAATGCTATAAATTGATTATAAAAAAAAAAAAAAAAAAGAAAAAAGAATGAGAACCAGAAGTTCTAAAAGTGAACCTGAAGTTCACATATTCATGGACCAGTAGAAGTTGGAATAATGATATGAACCTGAAGATTCGTATCAATAAATCAAAACCTGAAGTTTTTGATTCAACAATCCATATAAATTATAAAGCCATGAAATTAAACCTGAAGTTTTTGATACAACTAGAAGTTCTGATCACTTGTTAGAACCAGACGTTCTACCCCAAACCTGAAGATTTGACAGAACCTGAAGTTCTAATTTCATGTATTATGAACCTGAAGTTCTAAATCAAGCCTGAAGTCTTGACAGAACCAGCAGTTCTGATTCTCAAATATGAGAACATGTTAAATTTTTATTTTTCCATGTTTAAATTCCTTTCTTAATTACTTTTGATGTTAATATTTTTTTATCATTAAATGCACACTGATAACTTCATATATATTTCATATTACAGTTCTTGCAAGATGTCAAATTTGGCTAAAATTGACTTTAAAGCACTTAACATAAATGGGGACAATTATTTATCTTTTTATTCTTTTTATTTATTTATTTCATGTCCTAATGAATGGTTTAATTATTTCAATTTTATCATATGATTGCATAGTTATATTGTTTTATTATTTTGTTTAAGGTATGGATCATGGAACTGAGGACAATCTTTGTTTGGTAGATAGTGCCACAACACACACCATTCTGAAAAATCAGAAATTTTTCTCAGAATTGATGTTTATTCCACGAAAGGTATCAACCATAGCTGGGCCTGTGCAAATAATTGAAGGCTCCGGAAGAGCCCACATAATGTTACCTAATGTACCCACTTATTCATTAAAGATGCTTTGTTCTCAAATAGTTCCCGAAGAAACTTGATTAGTTTCAAAGACATCAGAATGAATGGGTACCACATTGAGACTGTAAGTGAAGGTAACAAGGAATTCTTATGCATTGTTACTAGTATTGGAAGCCAGAAGCAAATACTAGAAAAATTAAGTGCACTCTCCTCATGGTTATATTACATGACAATCTTAAATGTTGAATCACATTCGGTTATGAGCAAAACAACAAAGTTAAGCCCGAAGCTTAAACTAAGCCCGAAGCTTAGTGATCCGAAGACTTTACAGCTCTGGCATGATAGGTTAGGTCACCCTGGGGCTACTATGTTGAGAAAAATTATAGATAACTCCTTTGGGCATTCTTTAGAGAACCATCAATTGACCCTACCTAGTGGGTACTTATGTACACCGTGTTCACAAGGAAAATTGATCACCCGACCTTCTTTTGCTAAAGTTGCATACGAATCCCCATCCTTTCTGCAAAGGATACAAGGTGACATTTGTGGACCCATAAATCCCCCTAGTGGACCTTTTAGATATTTTATGGTTTTGATTGATGCCTCCACCCGTTGGTCTGATGTTTGCCTACTTTCAACTAGGAACATAGCATTTGCCCGTCTATTAACTCAAATAATCAAACTTAGGGCTCATTTCCCTGATTCTCCCATTAAGTCTATAAGACTTGACAATGCAGGAGAATTTACATCACAGGTTTTTGATGATTTTTGTTCATCTATAGGAATTGTTGTCGAACATCCTGTCCCCCATGTCCACACCCAGAATGGCTTAGCTGAATCCATGATTAAGCGCATCCAACTCATTTCTAGGACTCTGCTGATGCAATCCAACTTGTCAGTTAGTGCATGGGGACATGCTGTGTTGCATGCTTCAATGTTAATTCGACTTCGACCCACAGCCTATCATCAATTTTCTCCTGCACAACTTACATCCGGACATCAACCCAATATCTCTCACTTGCGCAAGTTTGGTTGTGCAGTTCAAGTCTCAATCCCACCTCCTAAGCGTACTAAGATGGGACCACAACGTAGATTGGGAATCTATGTAGGTTATGACTCTCCCTCAATTATTCGATATCTAGAACCAATGACAGGAGATGTCTTCACTGCTCGTTTTCCAGATTGTCAATTCGATGAGACAATATTCCCGCCGTTAGGGGGAGATAACATAGTTCCTGTAGAACGACCTGTTCCTGAAGAACGGCGAGAATTAACATGGAATACTTCCACTCTGTCTCATTTGGATCCACGAACTTCACAATGTGAAAATGAAGTCCGGAGAATTGTGCACTTACAAGAAATTGCAAACAGATTACCTGATGCATTTAACGATGCAGCAAAGGTGACAAAATCACATGTGCCCGCTATGAATACACCTGCCAGGATTAATGTCCCTGTAGGACAAAGTCAAAATACAACCGCAAAAGAATCTGCAATACGCCAGAAGCGTGGCAGACCTATAGGTTCAAAGGACTCAGCTCCGCGGAAAAGGAGAAATGAGCAATCATCATCATGTCCTCCCGAAGAGGCACGTAACACTCTTGAAGAGGTTCCTCCTGAAGAGGCACGTAACGCTCCTGAAGAGGTTATGACAAAATCCGTTCTCTCTAGAATAATGGAAGTCCCTGGTGAGACTTTGGAAGCCCCTGAAGAGGCACCGGTACCGGATAATGAAGAGATCTCTATATTTTACAATTATTCAAAAGAGAGATGGAATAGAAATGATATTGTCATCGATGACGCATTTGCATATGCGATAGCTACACAAATATCAAAGGTAAATGATGATGATGATTGGGACACAGAACCACGTTCTATAAATGAATGTCGACAAAGAAATGATTGGCCAAAATGGGAAAGTGCCATCAAAGCAGAGTTAGAGTCTCTCAATAAACGTGGTGTGTTCGGACCTATAGTACAAACCCCAAAAGATGTTAACCGTGTAGGTTACAAGTGGGTGTTTGTAAGAAAACGGAATGAAATGAATGAAATTACCAGATATAAGGCACGATTAGTGGCACAAGGTTTCCTGCAGAAACCTGGGATTGATTATGAGGAAACATACTCCCCTGTCATAGATACAACAACTTTCAGATATCTGATAAGTTTAGCAGTTTCTCAAAATCTAGAAATGCGACTCATGGATGTTGTAACTGCTTACTTATATGGGGACTTAGACACTAGAATTCACATGAAAATCCCGGAAGGATTTCCTTTGCCTGAAGCAAAGCCAAGGAGTACATACTCAATCCAATTGAGGCGGTCATTGTACGGCCTGAAGCAATCCGGAAGAATGTGGTACAATCGTCTTAGTGAATACTTGTCTAAAAAGGGGTATGCAAACGATCCTATTTGCCCGTGTCTATTTATAAAGAAATTCATGAAGGGATTTGCAATATTAGCAGTTTATGTGGATGATATCAATTTGGTAGGGACTCCAGAAGAGCTCGAAGAAACTGCTGATTGTTTAAAGAAAGAATTTGAAATGAAAGACCTTGGAAAAACAAGATTCTGTCTCGGGTTGCAAATCGAGAGAAATTCTAATGGGATGTTGGTCCATCAATCTAATTATACCGAGAAGGTTTTAAAACGATTTGGTATGGACAAAGCACACCCATTAAGCACACCCATGGTCGTCCGGTCTCTTGATACACAGAAAGATCCATACCGTCCTATTGAAAAAAATGAAAAAGTTTTGGGTCAAGAAGTACCATACTTAAGTGCTATTGGAGCCCTGATGTACTTAGCACAATGCACTAGACCGGATATTGCATTTTCTGTGAATCTACTTGCCAGATATAGCTCCGCACCAACTCAAAGGCACTGGGTTGGTATTAAACATATCCTACGATATTTGCGTGGAACAACTGATTTAGGAATATTTTATTCTTATAATCATATAGATTCCAGTTTTACAGGATATGCAGATTCAGGTTATCTCTCTGATCCTCATAAGGGTCGATCACAGACAGGTTATGTGTTTCTAAATGGTAATGCCGCCATTTCTTGGCGTTCTACTAAACAGACTATGGTAGCTACCTCCTCTAACCATGCTGAGATTTTGGCTCTTTATGAAGCCAGTAGGGAATGTGTATGGCTAAGATCCTTGATTCAGCATGTTCGTAGTTCTTGTCAATTACCTTCTATTGCAGGTATCCCAAATGTTATCTATGAAGATAATGAAGCATGCATAAAACAAATTCGAGAAGGTTTTATTAAAGGAGACAAGACTAAGCATATAGCACCAAAGTTCTTCTTCACTCATGAACTTCAGAAGAACAATGAAATTGAAGTCAAACAAGTTTGTTCGAGTAACAACCTGGCTGATCTATTTACCAAATCTTTGCCAAAATCAGTATTCCAGAAGTTTGTATATGAGATTGGCATGCGAAGAGTTCATCATCAAACTATGTAAATGGTTGCAATCATCAGGGGGAGCAGTTTATCAGGGAGCATCCTGAAGTATGCTTCCCAGGACATTTGTGCGCTGTACTCTTTTTCCTTTCCTAGGTTTTATCCCACTGGGTTTTCCTAGTTAAGGTTTTAACGAGGCAGCATTATGCACGTCCAACACCATTTCAATGATCTTGAAGAATGTTGTACTCTTTTTCCCTTCGCTTTGGTTTTTCCCACTGGGTTTTCCTTAGCAAGGTTTTTAATGAGGCAACTGTCATTAAATGGTGGTCATCCAAGGGGGAGTGTTATAAGATATGGATCTTGGGTGGATGCCCACTTGTGATAAGATAGGGTTAGAATTAGGGTTCCTCCTTTTTAGTTTACTTTGCCTATAAATAGGCTCTCTCCCTATGTATTTAGACACAGTTAATAAGATATCAGAAAGGCTCTCTCTTCTCCCTCTAATCTTCTTTCTCTTGGTCTCTCTCTTTTATAACAACTAGGGAATTTTAAAATTTTATACTTGATATGACCCCTAGAGTTTTCTTGTCTAGTGAAAGGAGGAATAACTTCACTCCACCTTACTATTATATTACTATTATAGGATCTGATAGCAGTAGAGGCCTAGGGCTGCCAAAGGGTCGGGTTGGGTAGAGCCTAAGCTGGCTGAAACCCTCGAGGGGCTTGCACTATCTAGGCCCTTGCCCTACCCTCGAGGGCCAGCGCAGGGCTCAGGGCCTCAAAAACAAGAAAACTATTTTTTAAAAACATTGTTACTAAAATTTGAATGTGATCGAGTATTATCTTATATAACCTCAATTGCAAAGGAACTATTAAGAAAGCATCCATTATCTTGGCTAACCTCAATTGTAAATAAACTATTAAGAAAAGTTCGGGAGAATATAAATTGTTTCTAAAAACTTTCTTTTATCGGATAAGTCATACATGCTTTGGTGACTTGGGTTCTAGACATAATTTTATTCATTTTGTGACAGAAATAAAATAGTTAAAGAGTATAATCTATTTCACACCTTTCATATGACCTTCATATGAATTTTCACATATGAAATCATTCTAGTAGTGTCTTATCTTTGAGAGTTTTTAACCATTTACACTCACATACCTTTTATCAATTGGCATTATTTTTAAAGAAACATCGATCTGACTATCATGCATTCTTGTATTTTAGTCACAAAAATAAATGCACTAAAAAAAATACTATTAGTTTAGACTTTTAAAAATCGAGAGTTATAATTCAGATTATAAGGATATTTAGATCACCTCATATCCTAAAGTTCTATGCACATACAAACTACATCTATGAATTGTTGACATCCCAAGCAACTCTATAAAGGAAAAGGTGTATCGTTAGAAAGGAGTACACCCCCTTTTGCACTAACTAGAAAAGCCTCGTGCTATGCACGGACCACGGAACCACCAAATGCACAGATTGATATGAATTATTTTTAATAAATTTATTAATTAGTATACTTGTGAGTTTTTCTTTTTATTGCTAATTTGATCTTTATTTTATCTTCCAAATGTTTTATTATTTAGGTGAGGCATGCCTTGATTAAGAAAGATCAAATGATCATCGACCTAACAAATTGACCTAATATATTTAAGTGGGACCCAGATGAATGTGGTCCACCATCTCTATTCTAACCGTCCATAAAACCATATGATGCGGGCTGTGATCCATTAATTGATTAATAAAGATCAAATGATCATAGACCTCACAAATTGACCAAATGTAACCTATTTAAGTGGGATCCCCAAGATGAATGGGTCCACCATCTATATAATAACCTTCCATAAAATCATATGATGCGGGTTGAGACCCATGAATTGCTTGATAATGATCAAATGATCATAGACCTCACAAATTGACCAAACCAAACCTATTTAAGTGGAACCCCCCAGATGAAGAGGGTTCACCATCTATATTCTAACCGTCCATAAAACCATATTATGCGGGATGGGACCCATGAACTGATTAAGAAAGATCAAATGATCAAATGATCGTAGACCTAACAAATTGACCAAATATATTTAAGTGGGACCCAGATGAATGGGGTCCACCATCTCTATTTTAACCGCGCGTCCATAAAATCATATGATGCGGGCTGGGACCTATTAATTGATTGATAAAGACCAAATGATCAAATGATCATAGACCTCACAAATTGACCAAATCAAACATATTTAAGTGAGACCATGATGAATGGGGTCCATCATCTCTATTATAACCGTCCATAAAACCATACGTGCGGGATGGATCCCATGAATTGATTAATGTAGAATTTCAAAATATAAATTATTGGTTTGTTGGTTTGAGATATAGATCCTCCAATTGGTGATGCTAACATATTAATCAACATTAAGATTCATTTTGTCCATATTGTGTAAAAAATAAATAAAAAGAGATTAACTTTTAAAGACTTCAAATCAACGTCAACTATAATTTGGTCACATTGAAATTGGCCCACCCTTAATCCAAATCTCGATCAAGATCAACCCACCCATTTATTTTTAATACACCAGGTGGGTCATCTCCATTGGGCTAAATGAGAAAGACTAATTTTTGGGAGGAAGTTATTGGCCGATTAGTTTAGAGAGAGGACAGTAGAGAGAGTGGAGAGAGAGAAGATACGGACACCTGTCTTCATATATGCTAGATAGTGAGGGATGGAAATTTAGAGGCTTGTGGTTAAAAGTAGGGGGAATACATTCCCATAGTTATATAGATTATTATTTTTTTCTCAAAAAAGATGAGATCTTTCCAATAGAATAAAAAAACCATAAGATAAAACCGATAGAAAAGATCAGATCCGTTGTGGGCCTTAATTTACTCATAAACGTTTGTGAGAAAAATTGATTTTTGAAGGTGGGCAATGAGTATCTTTTGTGAATACATTTAATTAGAAATGTGCCCATCCGGTGTGGGCCTTAACTTTACCATTATTCATTGATGAGCCTCACTTGAATGAAATACATTTAATTATAGATGAGCCCCATTATTCATTGATCAGCCCCACTTGAATGAAATACATTTAAGTAGAAATGGGACCCATAAATGGGCTCCATCACTTAGAAATATAGCACATCTGGTGTGTTGGCTTATTTAGGAATCTCATGGAGAGATTAAGATGAGATCTTTCCAATAGAATAAAAAAACCATAAGATAAAACCAATAGAAAAGATCAGATCCGTTGTGGGCCTTAATTTACTCATAGACGTTTGTGAGAAAAATTAATTTTTGAAGGTGGGCAATGAGTATCTTTTGTGAATACATTTAATTAGAAATGTGCCCATCTGGTGTGGGCCTTAACTTTCCCATTATTCATTGATGAGCCCCACTTGAATGAAATACATTTAATTATAAATGAGCCCCATTATTCATTGATCAGCCCCACTTGAATGAAATACATTTAAGTAGAAATGGGACCCATAAATAGGCCCCATCACTTAGAAATATAGCACATCTGGAGGGATTTTAGGTTTTTGAGTGTGTAATAGATATAGAAATTTTAGGGATAAGAGCAACTCTGGAAATGACATTGCAAAAAACTTGATGTTGCGCCAGGTATCTTTATTTGAGGAAGAATACATCCCTTTAGTAATATAGATAAGGATTTATAAAAATAATATAAAATGCCTAAATAATAAGCAATAAAAATAAAAGAAAGGGACTAGAAGCAACCGTGCAACACTTATTGATTATGTGAAAATCGATGGCCACACACATAAAGACAGGCTTGGCCTGCCCTCCACAAATAGATAAAGCCCATTTGTGTTGATATCTTCCGCCCATAGTTCGAAAACGTGTCCATCCAAACTCAACCGAGTCAACTCAGAACTCTCTGAATTCATGCCTTCAGGGGTTTTGCTGTCTCGGATTAACTCGGTTGAAGCTTGGTTAGGTCAGCCTTGACTTGGTCAAGACCCAGTCAAGACAAAGAAAAAACTCTATAATGCCTATAATGGTATTCCTTTTTCATTCTTATATGCATTAATACCACAATTTCTAATTCTAAATTGGTTAAGACTAGACCAAGGCTCCAAGTTGGCTCGGCCCATTGGCTTTTTGGGCCAGGTTAAGTCATTGAGTTTACAAAAGTGTGTTGGCAATGATGAAGCATCTAATTGGGCCATTGTGCATATATTGATAAATTTGGCTCACACCATGTAATCACTGGACCACAATTCAGTCCTAGCCCACAAGCCTAATAACTCGGCCCAAATCGAGTCCAAAGCACTAAAGGTCAGATTGGGTGGACATGTTACAGAACATTGATGAGTTCATGGGCCATGTCATGTACAGACCATTGAGAATGTACAATTAATAATCATTGGAAGGTTGATATGGATCATTTAGAGCTGTAACTATATCCCAGAGATGTCATACCAGTGGCAATTCCACATTTCTAAAACTCAGTGGAAGTTGGTAAAACTCAACTGAGTTACTCAGACTGGTTGAAAAATTGAGGACTCGGTGAGAAATTTCAGTTTTAATGAGTTTCGGGTAACTCGGGTCGACTTCGTAAAGTGTTTATTGACTCAGCCCAGAGTCAATCATAATCGAGAAAATTTATCAGAAAAATATTTCTATTATTTTTATGTATATATTGACCAAGTTTTGACTTTTACACCTGGTCTAGACTTGGCTGAGTCTCCAAATCAATTTGGCACAGTAACTTTCTGAGGTGAGCTCTGTTTTAAGTGTGATCCATCCAACCCAAATGTCCATGAATTGGCAATGTATCATGTAGGAAACTTGGTATCGAATCCAATAGTATTGGACCAAGGCTATTTTATGAGCCCAATAGACTGGACATGGATGATGGACCAGTCCAGATATCATTATTGACCTGGGCCATGGTTTTGGCACCTGATATCAGTCTCAGGGCTTTATTTGGCAGGTCAGGTCTCCCAGAAACCTGATGGGAGATCTGGTTTCCACCGTCTGCATCAACATTCCTTATCAAGTCCAGATTCATGTCCATGTAAGTCCAGCCCGAAGGCGACCCGGTGACACTTATATAAGTGGAGAATTTTCTCCTACAGCAATCCCACAAGGCTGCCCCTAAGGATGTTTGATAGGAGTCTTTAATGCAAGGGTCCCGCTTTTGTGGACCCCGAGCACCCTTGTGCTTGACTCCCTTAGATGAAAATTCCGCGTATATTGAAATCACCATAAACTTAGCAATTATGTGTAACTAGGGTTGTGAGTTGTGATTAAATTGTTGATCTAATGGATGCAACCTTGGATGGAAAAAGTTCGTTTCGATTCCAGAAGGGTTTCCATGAGCCAGATCCAGGCTAAATCCAAATATGTATGGGTCTAAACCTGTTTGTTCATCTAGGATTCAGATATGGGTCAAAATATATCTATCCAAAGTCCAAGCCCAAAACCGTTGGGTACGGGTCGGTCGTCAAGAGTCCGAATACACAAAACACCAATTTGGGTCTGAATCAACCATGGACCTAACACATTTTTATCAATCAAAACAGATCCAACAAATCACATTTTCATGAAACTCAGGGTTTGCCCAGCCCAAGTTACACATTCCCATGCCTGGGCAGAGCATATTTAACATGGGAGATGCAGTGGGGTTTCCTTTTGTGTGAAGTTATCCATTTAAGCATGGCCTTGCAGGATGTTTGTGTGTCTTATACGTTTTGGGCTTTTATTAGATGCATGAATGCTTCATTTAAGTCTGGCTTTGCCTTTTACAGAGTTGATGAGTGGTGGACCCTCATATCATGCATGCACTCTATAGCTGAAATAAAAAGGAAAGTGTGCAGAGAGGTAGTTGGTCATGTAATGGGTTTCCATCCTGCCTTATCAAATCTTGGTTTGCTCAAAACTGATACTTGAAGTCTAATGTGTATTATCTTTGTTTTTGTGAATATCCCACCTGCCTAGGGTTGGTTAAGTGTGATTCTCAAGTAGCTGAAGTTTGGTTAGGCAAGGTTTTCCTGTAGTTTATTGTCAACGTTACGATGCAATCCTCTTCCTTTATTGGGGTTTTTCAAAATAAGCCTTCCCTTATTTGGAGTTGGGAGTGGCACATGTTGAAGCTGGACACATGGTGGAAGAAGGTTATAGCGGATCAATCATTCGATTCATAATAGATCTGCCATTGAGAAGATCATTGTTAATTCTTGTAGCTGTTGGTGTTGGTGATGATTGGATGTCATTCATTGATCATAGAAACAACTTGTTATTCTTTTTTTCTTTCTTTTTTTGGTGATAATATTGCACTTTCTAAACTAATAAATCAGTAAATAAAAGTTTAACAAACATATGTATGAATGACCTTTCCCCTCAACCCAACCTGATTTGATCCAATAATTCCCTCTTGATTTTTAAGTTGGATTTGGATTGACATTTCTAAGCTGATTGATCGATATACTGAGGAACTCATCAACTTCATCAAACCATGTTCAAAAATGACACATTGGATTATAATCTGTCAAACCAATTTCATCATTCAGGGTTCTCAGCCATGACCAGCTCTTTTAACTCTTCATTTAGCCAAAAAAAAAAATTTATTTGGGTTTTAATTGACATTTCTAACCGGATCAATGAATGACTTGATTGACCAAACCTCATACATTCTACCACCATCGGTTGTTGATTTGAATCATACATTTATTTGGACCAACATTAAATGGGCCAAGTCCAAACTCACAATGATTGGAAAACCCTATAACCAATCACCAAACTACATCTTGAACAAAAACCAGCAACAGTGTATATATGTTCAATGCATGATGACCTCACATAAATGGATCTCTTGGATCTTCCAACAAAGACATGCTCTGGTTAATGCTAATTGAAGTTGGATAGTGAACCCCACTTGATAGAGGGTTCAGACCTTGTTGTCCCACCCATCTGTACTGACACAGCTAGAGATATATAGAAGGAACATATTTTTCTATTCTTTGAGAGGGCAGAGGGCAGTGGATCCTGCCCTCATGTTATTATTATTCACTTACACTAACACCTACTTTTCTCC
Source organism: Litsea cubeba (assembly GCA_012931725.1). Classification (NCBI taxonomy): domain Eukaryota; kingdom Viridiplantae; phylum Streptophyta; class Magnoliopsida; order Laurales; family Lauraceae; genus Litsea; species Litsea cubeba. The sequence continues at coordinate 76,993,143 of CM022949.1, read as the reverse complement.
TAATACTAAATTAACATGCATTGCACCAACACCACCATCCTTAAATTGAGGCAACAGACTGACATTGGACACTCATTTTATAGTTTACTAACATAGAACCTGGAGAGAGAATCTTGGTCTGCTCCCAAACACTGTCTAGTACATACACACATGCTTACACATACAAATTTGCAAAAGATGGCATTGTGAAAGTAGGTATAATAATAAGTTGTGAAGAAAGTGTGTGGTCCCCTGGTGAAAGCAAATCCAACTTATCAAAGCTAAGTACTCATTAACCATAGATTATGATCGCGCATGGTTTTCAATAATCAAGTGGAGGGATCGAAATTATTGCATGATGTGCCCGAATCATGAGCATCCAATGACTCAACTCGCGCCACGTGCTGAAGCACCTTTTGTTGATAAAATATTCGCGAGATAATTACGGTCCAATGGATCGCCACGTGGGGGATTTTCATAGCCGTTGGATTGGGGTAGGGGCCACCATGTAACCCTAAAGTTAGTTGGTAAGTTAATTATGTGGTTCTAGAGAGAGGTGTGAAAAGGTGATATACAGTGGTTTGGTGTGTGGCTCTTTTGAAAAGGGATCAGATCTGTGAAAGCTTTTGGGTGATGTCAGTGAGCAAGTTATGTGGGTTGGGGGAAAAGGAGGGGGGAATTGAGTACCCTTTCACTTCTCATTTGTGTTGATAGGCATGGATGGGTCCCAACTCACCTAACTTAGAAACAGGCTCATGGACCATGGACAAAAGATAACCTACTCAAACAAAACTAGAGATTTTACTAGAGATTTTGGTGGGATATCTCAAGGTTGAGCAAAGACAGTTTTGTGCAAAGACACATTTTTTTTTTTAATACCCAGCCAAGGGAGTTGAGGCGATGAGAGACCCTATCCCATGTAGGGGAGAGATCACCCTTGCAAGTAGGAAGAGAACTTGCATACATTGCCAGAGAAACATGTACAGCAAGAAAATGACTTGCTCATGTAAGGAGAGAAACCCACATTGTGTCAATCAAAGGACCCAAGAATTGACCTCCAGGTAGTAAGGTGAGAAACGGATCCCCAACCAACTAGGCAACCCCATGTTCTCCGTACAACAATACATTTAAGGTTTTTGTGGTTATGTGCTACTCACTTTTTTTGTGAGGAAATTTTTGATGTAAAACTTTTGGCCAAAACCTATAATTCTGAGTATTTTGAACTTCATATGAAAAAAAAATCATTAAAATAAAGCTTCAGATTGAATAACATCATCATCATCATCAAACCTTTGTCTAAAAAAAAAAAAAAAAAAAAACTGCATCTTAGTGTACCAAATTGAATAAGGGCCACCAACATTAAAAGATCTCTCTTCTACAATATGCAATGTTCAGGAAGGTCTGGACTTAGCAAGATCATCAATAACTGGTCCAATAGCAGTGTGCAATGGACCACCGAGCAGGGAAGATTAATTTTCACAATAAAACCCAAACTTTTTCATATGTGATCTAGCCCTATCTTAAGGAAGCCCCCACTAAAATTAATGAAGAAATAAGTCCTTAAGTCGTTCCTAGCCACAAGGTTCATGAGATTTTTTTAGGGGTTTCATCAGAGAAGTTTTCAGGCTTTGATAGCTAGTCTCTAGCTTAGGAAGGGTCCAAGCCCCTGGGCCTACTAAATAATATTAGCTGTTCACACAACTTTAGCACACCTTAAGTTCACATTCATCCAGATCTTTTCAAATTCTTCAGATTGTGTAAATTTTAATAATTATTTGACTATATCTAATGGTTAAGGATCAAATAATTTTAAAAACCGTAAAATAGTACGTCTTTTGATTAGGTTTTCTATTTAATCTATGCTTAGAGGTAGGTCAAAGGAAGATCTCCGATACACCTACACAGTACACAATAATGACAGCCATGCTAGTCGAAGTTCCACATGATTGCTAAATTCAATGTTGAAGTCCACTAACAATAGTTGGAAGGATTCATGAGATGCCACGATTGAATGATAGCATCATTACAAATTTAAATTGAACAGAAGAATGTAACACTTACAAAGAAATAATTAGAAAGTTGAACGGCAAAGAATATTATCGATTGTGTAAAAGGAAAAGAATTTCACTAATATCTTTTGTGTAAAAGAGGGAAGCTCTCTTCCAAGAGATTCTTCATATTCCTCAAGAAACTACTTTATTTTATTTTTGCAAATGGAGGATTTTACCAGATAAATTCCACTAGACTCGTTGAAGATCAAAATAGTCTTTAAATTTTATTATAGACTATATAGGTGATCCCGCCACTTTTTTGTCTTTTTTTTTTCCGTGTTTTCGTTGAGCAACGATATCGTCGTTGGTTTATACATGAGAGGGGATACCACCTTTTACCCTTTTTTTTCGCTTCTTTATCGAGCGAGGATATCCTCGTTCAGCCGTTCATGAGTGCGCAGGGATATCCCCCGAAAGAGTCAAACACTCAAGTGTTTTGACTATGCTTTGTGGGGATATCCATGCTTAATTGAGTTTGCTAAATGTGCTTGGCGGAAGAATTTCCTTACAATTAGTTGGGTTTGAGGGAGAAAGAATGAATAGGAAGAGGCAAATAGTGAAGAAGGGGAAGGGAAAAGAAGTAATTCAAGTCACCTTTTGGTGGCTGGTGCTCGCCATTGATAGAGGAGAGGTTGAAGATGAACGAAGGAAGAAGGAGATGAAAAAAAAAAACCCGTGGAGGAGATGAGAGGAGGAAGAAAATAGAGAAGCTCGTTGAGGAGAATAGCAGAGAGGGAAGAAAAAATATTACAGAAGAGAAAAGAGGAGGAGGAAGAAGAAAACTTATGGAGAAGAAGAGATTTTGGTGGGCTTTAAAAACCACGAGAGGGGAGAAAATTAAAAAAGAAAAAAAAAAACTGTAAAGGGCCCTAGGACCACTGCGGTGAATAACTATACTTTGGGTCCTTTTTGGTCTCCACTCAGTGTAAAAGGAATTTGTCGGTAAATTCTCTGCAAATAATAAAAGTAATTTCACTTGAACTAAAATAACCAATTTTAATAATATAAAGAACAAAGTTTTTTTTTCTATTAAACATTAAACAACTTAAATAAAAAAAATTTATAATCTAAGAATGATGTTAATTATACTTTCAGGTGGGCGCCACAGTCTAGACTATCCCAAAGCCAGTAAAGATCTCCTTTGGGTGGGAATACAATGCAAATAAACAAACCCACACCTATATTTTATTGCAAACATGATACAGTAATTATTACTCTGCAACTATCAAGCTGAAGTGATTTCATGTTACATGGAGGGTGAGATTTGGAAACTGTGGACCACCCCTTCAAAGGACTTAAACACCCATTTATAGTTCCAACGAATGTTTATTAATTTGTTAGTTTGGAATTTAGAAAGGGCAATTTTGGTACGATATGTGGGCATGCAGTTTGTGTGGATGAATGTTTGGAAGTGGATTGTTATCATACTTTGAGTGGTCCTAGGAGAATAGAAGAAAGAAACCTATCAATCAACATTATTCATAGTCTGTTCATGAGCTGGTGAATAAATGAGAGGTCCCCATAAAAAACATCAGTGAATGAGAAAGGGAAGAAAACTAGGCACTATGTGATTGAATGAGAGGAAACTCCAAGAATTCCTCTGTGGGGTATTAATTACAGTAGTAGGATTTAATGAAATGGGGACCCCACATGTCTTGATATGCCCAAAGAACCACTGGTCTCTAGAAGAAGTCATGTGAATCTCCTCATTGGGCCCAATGTCTAACATTTGTCATGGGCCATCTATGGTGGGGTCCCTGGGAGTAATAAAGCTGCATTGGAAGTCTTTGCTGATCAACAGAGAACACTTCGAACTCTTTTCAAACTTTTTATACACATTTTACTATTTAATTACATCTACAATGTCCATGGGAGCATTTTTCCTTGGAAAAAAAGGTGGCTTATGGGGTACAGTGGTTTTTTTGGCCACATGGTTGCTACAATGCCCAAACCAAGCCTTTTCCCACTAGGTGGGGTCGGCTATATGGATTTGACGACGCCAATCAAATCTGTTTAGGGCCATGTCCTCCGTTAGATCCATGTAGGCAAGATCCATGTCCTCCGTTGGATTTACCGTTACTAATATAAAAAAAAAATACAATTTGTAGATATTGAGAAAATTATGATTCTGTCAAGATATCATCTTTGAAAAATAAAACATGATAGAAATCCACATGCCTAAAAGAGGGGTCTCAATTGATCTAACAGTCGTGTCCATTCGGATTGGGATTGGGTGAAAATCGATGGGATCGATGGCTGTCATGGGAGGGTTCCATATATATGGCCCCCTAGATTGGTGATGAGGCATCAGTGCACACCATGTGTAAGGTATGCACCTGATAAAGCTTGTACTGCCCCTTATACAGGACTCCCATAGGACAAAAAAAGCATGGTTATCCATTTGTTGTCAAATTTAGCATTACCAGCATTAGACGTTTGTTTTATTACTTCTCTGAGACTTTGCTTAAGTTTTTTTTTTCCCCTTTTTCTAGCTCTTTTCACATCTACATTTTCATGCCATTAATGTCATGACAAAGATTGATAATCTCCTATTCATGGACCATGCACTTGCATTATTAAGACTTCCTTCCAACTGTTGTTATTGCTTTTGCTTGTATTGGACCTTTTCATAGAGCAAATTTAGCTCTTTTCTGATCCTCAATTTCAAAACATGCAACCACAATTGGTAATCCACACCATAAATCTGTTGGTTTCTTTAAAAGGAAAAAAAAATCTTCTCTCACTGAAAGACTATAACCCTTGTATCAGCTGCCTATAAATGGAAGGTTGTATATAAACTTAAAAAAGATTGATAGTAAAGACATTCTCAAAAATGCCCCCTTTGTATGCTCTATTTTCAATTTATTTTATTTTATTTATTCTTTTATTTATAGGTCCAAATTGAGTCTAATCTGTTTATCAATTTATTTGAAAATGGCAATTTGAATCCAACATGGCAACTAAAAGTGTCGATCCAAACGATTAATTAATAAGTAGACTTTGGATTGAGCTAGTGAGTTGTATATTGAGTCCGGTTGGTCTGGTTGGAGTGGTAGATCTAATAACAACAATGAACAATGTACTAATCAAGTAAAAAATAAATGTATGCTTGAGCTCAACCCACCAGGGCGTCACTATCCACCCCCTTTATGATTGCACGTCCCTGTGCAATAGCCTGTCAATCCCAGTAGCCTACTGGCCCTCTTGGCTCGCCCACCTTGCACCAGACCATGGCATGGACCTACACTCGAACTAGTCGAGAGTCGGCATTTATAACGCCCCACCCTACACACATGTATGATATTATTTTGGCTCACGGGTCTCACGATTTTATTTTTTGTAGGCCTCAACCCACCGAGCTTCATCTTCAATAAGGCTTTGAAGTTGTGGGTGGTGGTATTGAATTAGGAGCTTAGCCATAGTTGTATAACCATACAATTTTCATTAAATAAATAAATAAATAAAAAACAACTCAATTTGTTCTTTTTTGAAGAAGAAGATGATTATGAATCGAGTAAAAGAAGACTTATAGTTATGAATGAGAAGAAGAAAAGGAGGAATAAAGTGAGGGGGAAAAAGCCAACATTTATTGATATCAATCAATGTTCTTATTATTCATTGATATAAGTGAATAGGGGCAAAAACGTCAAATAAAAAAAATAAACAGGATGCCCTCTACAGTAATATTCAGAGTTTGGATCCACATTTGTCATATCTAGTCTTAAGGAGGACTTTTTCATAAAATCTCCAAAAATCTAAAGCTATAATTATTTGGTTAAATAGATATTTGGCAAGTCATTAGTTCATGTCAAGATCTGTCCATCCCCTCTCATTCATCAAGTGGGCCCTGGTCATTAAGCAATCAATCTAATAAAGTAAATGCAGAAGAGCCTTCCAGTAAAAGAAAAAAATGAAATGCCAAAGGAGGATGCCTTTCATCTTCAGTATTCAAATATAGTCAGGTATCCACTACCTACTTTGGGACTATCATTAAAACCCTCTTTATCTCACTTGTACCAGATGGACAGCTACTCAAGTGAACATAGCTAATTAGCTATTCATTTCTTTACACCTAGAGGAGTATAAGGACAACATTAGCTCTCTTGGTCCTCTTACCAAAAGAAAAAGCTCTCTAGGTTGTGAGTGGGTGCTTTGTATGCTCACCCCTAAACCTATCAAATCATAAACAGCTACAGGTTTAGGTCTTTCCATGAATGGAATACGAGTTTGAAAGGCTAATGTTTGGTCAACCCAACTATCTACTTATAAAGTCATGCTGATCAAAATTCAAGATGTAACTTGGGTATGGCTGTGTTTATTATACCACCTGAACCTGACCCATTCTCTTTTCTTAAACTAAGTAAAGGGGCTGGGATCCAAGATATCCTACACGTTTGGAAATGAAACTCATATAAATGAGAAGAGAAGCCCACAAATGTGGCAAGAGTGACATAGCAAAGATTTGATCCCTCATACGCAGGTGACATTTGAGGCTGCCAATCAATTGAGCAAACCCAAGTTGTTGACCTGGATCTCTTAGAGTCGGACTTGAACCCAATGTAACTTGACTTCAAAAAATTTGGCACCCATAGTTTATTAATTTGCATTTTCAAATGTACCTGACCTTAACTTGGACCAAATCAAATTCAAATCAGGTTTTCATTATTAGGTCCAAGCTGACCCAAGCTTTAAAGGAGTGTGTGTGTGTGACAACTGGAATCTACAGTAGACAGAAAAATTATTCCAATTTTTCATGCAATTCCTCTTTTGATTGTTCGGTGTCATACATTTTCCTCTTTAAAAAGAAAAAAAATAAATGGATTTTTCTCAATAGAGACAATTTTGATTTCTTTCACGAGTAGTAGGAACATAGGATTCCCCTTTTCATGAAAACAAAAAACAAAAATCCGCAAAGAGTGGAGCCCCCTCATTACACAAATGCACCTTAATATGCCAATGCCATACCCAAATTTGGATTTTATTGGCCAAGTTAAGTTTGGGACTGGCAGCTGGTTTGGGTTAGTCCAAACTCTCTTCAAACATGGACATAAAAGAGACCCACATCACAACCTATACCCAACTTTAGGGTTAAGATCACACTACCCATCCCCAAGCTAGAAAGGGCCTGTAGAAGAGCCCAATTAAGGCCCAAATACTTCCCCCAATATTGCATACATGTAAACTGATATATAACATACTAAAAATACAATCATCCATATAACAAACATTTATATGGCATTTAAAAAGGGGCCCTGGGTATGGACTTCATGGACCTCAACGAGACCCAAACAAAAAAACTGGTCAAAAAGTGGGACCCATATCCAATTCTCTTCTCTGGGTCCCACCTGCATCAGTTTATTTGATGCCTTATTGTGGATTAGGGCTGAGCAAAACCGAACCACATACCAGACCGGACCACAAAACCGGACCGGACCGGACCGGATTTGTGGTTTTAATGGTACAAATCCGATCCCATCCGAACCGGATTCGGAAAACCGGTTATATCCGGTCCGGTCCGGTCCAAGCCTTTTGGGATTCGGTCTGGACCGGACCGGACCGGATTTATTAATATAAATAATAAATTTTTTTTAAAAAAAATTTCTTAATACAAACATAACACTTTTACCTTAAATTAAAAGTCTATAACTATGGTGCTTAATTTTTTGAGACATTGTAACTAATTTTTTATTTTAAGATGTGAGTTGAAAATAAAAAAAAAATTAAAAAAAAAAAAATGAAACCGATTTTGACCACTTATAAGTGGTCCAGCCGGACCATTTTGAGCGGGATCGAATCAGATCGAACAACTTATAAGTGGTCCAATTTTATCTACTGATGGTTGTAAGGACTACTAGTCTACTGCACTTTAGCCCAGAGGATCCGAATCCGTACCCGTAATAAAAGAAAGCCACTTGTCGTCGTTTCGTCAAAACCCTAGTCCCTACGTACGAAATCGACGACTTAAAAAAGGACAGCACGACGTCTGCAAAACAACAGAGTGGCATTTTCGAAAATACAACTCCCAGCTGAGGGCATTCTCGTCATTCCCTCCTTGGCGTGCATTAACGGCAAAAAGCGCCTTTAAAGTCCAAAGGCCCCACTCGCAGAGCTTCTTACTCTCTCTCTCTCTACTTCCTCTGCAATTTTTCTCTTTTCTCTCTGTGTTGCTGCCGCAGAGAAAGAGCTGAAGAAAAGGTAAAGTGAGCCGCGGGATTGCTGAATTCCAACTCCTCGCACAGATCGAGAATCCTCATACCGAGGAACTTCCATATTCCACCCGGAGATTTTCCCAGATTCTTCCCAAACTCTCTCTACTTTTCCTTTTAAAAACGAGAGAGAATCCTCTGGCGTTTGGACGCGGAAAACACGAAATCGGGAGAAAGATGAGAACTTTCTCCTCCTTTGGAGAGGAAGGAGAAAACCCAATCCAAATCCAAACCCAAACCCAAACGGCTCGTAGTCATACTCATACCTGGCAGGCATAGAGGGGTGTTTTTGGGTTTTCGGGCAAACCAGAAACCGCTCTTGGAAAGTGGTTTCCCCAGCTGTTTCTCCTGTCAGGGAATTAAAAGCGACCTGACGGCGCGGTTTAAGACATTGGGTTTCGCAGCAAGAGCGTGAAAAGTGAAAACTGAGGAGGAGACAGAGACGGAGACGAAGACGAAGAAGAAGGGAGATTTGGTGGTTTTGAGATTGCTGGGAAGTAAAGTATTTTCTGGTGTGTGGGTTTTGGGTGGAGAAAATGAAGTTTATGAAGCTGGGATCGAAGCCAGATGCGTTTCGGTCTGATGGAAATGGCGCCAGGTCAGATTTTCAAGATTTTCTCTTCTTTTCATTTTCCTTGGTTTTTGTTTTACTTGCTTCTTTTTTTTTTTTTTTCTGTTTGGATGGTATGGTGAGGAGTAGAAGTTTCTTTGGAATTTGTGGGGTTTTCTTTGAATTGTTTTGATGAATGAATATGTATGGTTTTGGAGAGAGGGATCTAATTTCCATGGAATCTGGTTTGAATCCGATCTGGAAATACAGATTCGGTTGTTTGGATGAGCTGGAATTGTATCTACTGTTAAACGGGAGTGGCGCTTTTCTGAGGATATGGGGTGTTTTGATTTTGGGTGTAATGTGTGGGCCCGACTTCTCGTTGACCTTTTCCGGGCCGTTGGTCTGATGGGGGCTCCACTTGGGATGGGTGGATGAACATGGCCCACCACTGGGGGAGAGAATGGCTGAAATTGGATGGATGGGATCTTTCGATTTTTTTGTATCTGTGTTGGGGTCCATGTGTTGGGGTCCATTTCATCAGTGATCAGCATTGGATCATCAAGGCTGGGCCATCTTCTTAAGAACGATCCCTAGCCGTTCAATTTGATGACATGCAAAGAGACGATGGTTGAGAAGGGACAAACCCAGTGTTCCTCATCAAAACTAAAAAGGTGGGCCACCAAATCTTGAACGGTTGGATCTTCCAATCTGGATTTGAGGTGCATTGTATGATCCTGGTGGGCCCATCAATCAACGTTCTGTTGCATCAAGCAATGGGCCCCATCCCATTCCCACCCATGACCCACTTGTACGTACTTGAGTTTTAGGAATATTATGCATGAATGCAGCTGGTTTGTCCAACGATCGCTTGATGTGCACTATGAACATTGGATGGCTAGGATATGATATGGGGCATCTCCCTAACAACAGGCAAATTGGATGGCTTAGATTTCCCAGACTGGTTTCTGCATTGCGTTCTATCCAATGTGGGCCCCATCAGTCAGCAATTGTCTTGAAGTCAAATTATGGGCCTACCTGTGCAAACTGAAGCTCTTTGTAGAGATTGGAACCAACCTTCTGTCGTTTCTAAAACACAAGATCTTTGGGATAAAATCCTTATTCAATAATTTCTTTCCAATTGACCCCAGAAGTTGTCAGATGGTCACAATTTTGTTTGCTTCCCAGTGGATGTTGGGCATCATATCATTTCAAACCACAAATTCCTGCTCAAATCGCTTTCAAATGATTGTGCAATGGCTGAGACTGAGTTGACTCCTTTCTAATGGAATACATTTTGATCACTGAATTTGTGCCTTAAATCCTAAACTACATCAAACTTGAACAGTAGAGGACCTGGATACCTTGAGCTACTGTTATACCCTATGCATCATGTGCGTGTTTCACAATCTAGATCAATAAGCTACAATTCATGGCCTTGATCGCCATTCCTCTCTAGTCCTCATTCAAAAACCCACTTTGATGCTATAATGTGCCTAAATTTCTTAATTTTCCCATTGGATGTTGGTTGGGGTTGATGTAATTGATGTGGCTCATTCATGACCTTATTTTACATGATTTACTGTTGTCTCAATCATTCAAATAGTATCTAATTTTCATGACGGGGTTGAAATTTGTATTGCAAAAGGCACATTAGTCATTGACATTTCTGGTCTCCTACTGAATTGATAGTCAAGAATCACAATTGTTAGGTTAGTTGTTCTTGCACAGGTGACTAAATTCTCTGCCCAAGTAAAGCTTGCTTAAGCTAATTGTTTTGAATCCTGCAATCAGGGATTTGCCTTGGGTTAATTTTTGTGGCATGGTTGGACCAGGATTTTCCTTATAAATGATATAGATAATGTAGGTATGCCAGGAGAAAGAGTGATGTTGGATTGGTTTATGCTTAATTGATTTTTAATGATTGTTTGTACTCAGTAATTTCTTTGTTGTACTTCTGCTACTATTTTATTTGGCATTAGAAGTATTATAATTATTTGAGATTCATTTGAGCAAGTAAGATTTTAGATGACTTATCAGATGAGGGTACTTTTGATTATTGAGATAGAGATTTAATTCTGACATTTCGATGTGAAACCCTTGTGGAGGGTTACCTTTTTGGTATCACATTTAAAGCTAAATTTAGTTATTGGTAATTCGAGGGTACTTGGATCAACAAATCTGTTTTTTCATGATATAGATCGTATTGAGTACATGTTTCTATCCCGGTATAATACGTGTTATTCTTGGTTTGTTAGAGAGCATTTTTTAGTCCATTTATGTGTCAAAGTAAAGAATCGATCTACTGTTCTGCTGGTGTCACAGTACAAGGGTCTTTTTTCGTTTGAAGTCCTATGGATGCTGCTTGTATTTTCAGAGACAGTCTCTCACTTGGGGGAAGTATTGTGAACGATGACTACCAGAGGCTGTATTGTGATCTTTATTGAAGGAAAGGAATGATAGAATATTCAACCGAAAAGAGAGTTTATCAGATGAATTTTCGAATTAATCAAAGCAAAATCAGCTCATTGGGCAATGATAATGAAAGAATTTCGGAGACGGCTTCGTCTGACATCTTGGGGAATTGGGGGACTTAAATGTTTGGGGGAGAATGAAGAAGATTATAGAGGAGAAATGATGGCCACCTGATTTTGGATGGGTGTAAGTTCGATGCAGATGCTGCAACAAAAGGCAAACCAGGTTGGTAGGCATAGGAGGTATTTGAGTGATGGACCTGTTGTCCTAGGAGGAAGGTTTGGCTTCTTTCTAAGGGCCATTTGGCATTAAAGAGTCAAATGAATGCAGATCCTTGCAATTCGTGAAGAATTAAGGAATTTAAAAGTAAGATTCAAAGAATGTATCAATTGGCTATCTAAAAAACAAGGAGAATTACAAAAGTTGGTGTATTATCTCAATGGAAATTTGGTAGTTGCCTTCATCAATGACCATTATTTTCTGACATGTTTGTGGAGAGACAAACTTCTTGTTATGCTTATGTGTGACTATTTTTTGACCAGTGGGATGATCTTGCATGCATCCCCATTCCCCACATTTCTTACCTCCTTTCTTTGCAGTATAATAATTTCATGATTATGATCCTTGGTCTTAACCCTGTATAGATTGAATTATTAGGCGGCATTTTTCCGTTAGTGTGGTTGAAAACTGTGGTTCTGGTGGGCATTATGGCCGAACCTAATAACCAATATGTCACAGCAATATGTAAAGGCTTGGGGCTTCTGGAGCCTGTCACGACATGAATTTCACTCTTCCCCAAAAGATCTGGAGGCATCCAAAAGGCTCAGATGCTAAAATCTATGCTTTTTCATTTTTCATTTCGGCACATTATAACCTTAAATACATCTGGCACTAATATTTTGTCAGAAACTACTTATTTTGTTTTAATTTAATGACTGAATGAAACATATATACTAATATTTGTAGGAATATGAAGTTCATTTGATATGCAAATAAGGTATCTTTAACAATTTACAAAATAAAAAAAAATACATATCGTACGTATGAAGATGGTTTATAAATTGGTTTTTCTGTTAGCCTGATAGACAATAGGGATTTTCCTTAATGGACTCTATAAGGCTACCTGGTGAAGAACAGTGCGCTTAGGTGGTTCATAATCCTTTAGGTTTGGGGAGGATCTGTGAGGACTCCATATTCAAAATTTAAACTTGCTGAAGGATGAAAATTAACTAACTTTTGTTATGTGGTAGTGTTTGAATCTTTTTAAAGAAATTCTTGGGAGTGGAAAAGCTTTCTTTAAAGCATCCAAGTTTGAAGGCAAACTATCCCACTATATTCATGATTTGGTGTGATTCGAGTATAAGTTGTGGGGCTTCAATTTTGGAGCTCTTTGAGAGTGCGTTTGATAACCGTCCGCTCAGTGGAATCCTTGCCATTTTCTGTGCTCCTGTGGAAAATCCACGTTTGGTAAAGCACGGAAAATGGCTGCACATAATCCTCCGGTCCATGCGTCCAATTATTCTCACGGTCTGACTTCCCTGTCTGACTTTGCAAAACAATGTAGCTGAAGAAAGCGGAGTTGCAGTACCTGTGGGCGGTAGGTTACAGGTTACCTGTTTTGTGGGTCCCACAATCAAGATCCTAACCGTTAATCATGTTTAAAACCCCTAAAAAAACTGCTATATGATCAATTATCAGTTGTTGATTCTTCATAGTTTTTTAGATATTTGCAAAAAAATCCAGACCGTTAGATCATATTTTTGGACTTCTGTGGGGACCCTTTGCAAAATCTGAACCCTTCATTCTCTCAAGAAGGCCAAAAACGGCTATGAGTTCAAATTCTGTAGCGTGATTCATCAGGGATAATGAGAAAATGACCGAAAATTCTCGACCATTGATTTGCCACAGTACAAAAACCTGGATGATTTTGCAGTCCGGTTTTTTCAAATTTTTCTTCCTTTGTGTCCCAAAATCATGATCTGAACTGTGCATCATTTCTAGAAGCCCAAAGACAGCTAGAGGGTGAAATTTCAGCCGTTGATCTGCCATGGATTTTGAGATATTTGTGAATAAGTGCAGACCCTAAAATGTAAATTTTCTATTCCCGTGGGCCCCACTTGCACAATCTGAACCGTTCAGATTCTTGAAATTGCCTCAGGCAGCTATGTGGTGAAACCCCAAGGCTTGATTTTTCATGGATTATGAGGAATTTGCAAAATCCTATTACCATTGGATCACACATAGCACAGATGGTTGAAAGCCTCTGTTTACCAAAGTTGGATTTTCCCCATAAATCTTCTTCATGAATAGTTTGTTTCTAACTGATTGAAGGAAACCTCTAAATAGAGGATTCCTCTCAATTTGCCAAACATGCCCTTAAGGAACTTTCTTATCCTTATCATTCCAAATGATCATAAGTAGGGATTGTGAAAGCATTTTTTTTTAATACATTAGTAATTTATATGTTATTTTTGCCAACACTACAGGATAGCCTTGACGAGTTCTGTAAGGAAGAATATAAAATCTTTCAGAGCTTTCAGAGTGAGATCGTAACTATTTGTAATTTAGAATACACAAAATACGAAGGCTCAAAATAGCTAAATAATGAAATAAGGAGAGATTGTCCTTGATACCAAGTAACAACTTCATAAGCATAAGCAAATAGATGCCCTATTCTTTCAACCCAAATTGATTGCATCACTCCTACAAGCGAACATTTCCATAAAATAAAACAGCCAAGAGAAACATTTGAAAAAGATCAATCTGTCTTTTAAGTTAGGTTTCAAATCCCTTATCTTTCAGGTATTGATAAAATAATAAAATATAAGACATTCTTACCAATTTCCTGTAGAAAATCCATAAGGCATGAGTACACTCCTAATTTTATGAGGCTCACTCAAGCTGCCATTCGCATAACATTTTTGTACTTGACCAAACAACACTAGTTCAGTGTTTTCAACACAAAAATTAGTTCTTACAAGGTGGAAAGGAGGCTAGAGAATTGTTTCTTACACAAAAGAACCCTCAAATGGTCAGTGTTTTCAACACAAAAATTAGTTCTTACAAGGTGGAAAGGAGGCTAGAGAATTGTTTCTTACACAAAAGAACCCTCAAATGGGCGTCGGAGATCTTAAATAGGGCTGTTGCCTGATATTTTCAAACTATGTCATATTGGCCCAGATTTTCAAATTGCCGGTTATCTCAATTGATGCAAATGGCGGATACCAGTCGTCATCATCATCACTACCATCTGAGCCTTGTCCCAACTATGTTGGGGTTGGCAACTGTACGGATAACGTACTGGTATTGTGTCGGTCAATATTTTAAACAATATTGTTTATAATTTTTTTTCTGAGTTCTGTTAGATATTGCCTCTCAAGAATAAAATATTGGTGATCATTGATTTTCACATGGCTAATTTATTGTTTCTAGGTATAATCCTTTGTATGCTTGCCTTTCTGGGATCAAGAGTTGCAGAATGGGTCCTGTTACTCATGCTTGCTACAAATTTCATTGCATGTCCATTTATTTCACAGCCTTTCTAAATGATCCATGTGTTTTGTTTTCCTCTAATCTTTGGCTATCTGTGTCACATATTTCAAAGACACAAGGCTCATCAGTTTCTTATCTACTGACAATGCAGGTATGTAGCATCTGAGCTAGCAACTGATGTTGTCATACACGTTGGAGAAGTGAGGTTTTATCTCCATAAGGTGAGTTTTTTTCTTTTCATTTCTTTTCTCCTTTGTCATATGTGTATAACAGCTCAATATTAAAAAAAACCTTCCCAATATCTCTCTGACCTGACTCTGTAGCTTTTCTGTGAATAGTGATAAAAAAATTTTTGTGTAAGTATTGATTATTTTACTCTTATTATTATTATTATAAAGATGCTAGTGTACATGTAGATTTGGAATGTTAAAATGATAGGATGCCTTCTCTCTTGAAAGGTCTTCTTTTTAGAATACTTTCTTTTCTAGTTGCCACCATTGGATCTAATAGGTTAACCTACAGCTGGAAGCTACACAAATTCAATGGTCTGTAACCATTGGAAAATCTCTTGATATAGAATCTACATGTATTAAAATAAAACACACTACTGTGCATGGACCCCCTCTGTACGATGACCACCATTTTAGGGATCATGCATACGAATTTGTTTAGCATCATTAGGCAGTGATCATAGGTAATAACCTCTTTCATATGATGAAGGTACAATGATGAGTGACAGCTTCTAGGGTTGTTAGGATGTGTAGAGTGTAAGATCTAATATGGTTTGCAACACAAATCAAACCTAAGGATCTTGATCTATGCATTAAAAAATAGATTATCTAAAAGATTAGAAGCGTATCGTGCACCATGATCTTGATGATGAGCTGTATGGATTGATCTAAAGCTTGTCCCATTGTGAGATCAATGGCCTTTATCAAAATAGGGTTTTCTCCTGTCTCCCTTGTCACTCACTCCGCGTGAGAGTTAATGGCTACTTTGCAAAACCGTGAGTCAAAACTAAGTTTCCTTAATTCCCTCAAAGATTAGTCGAACAACAATCTTGTTGGATTGGGCTTTCTTAAAATGAATACAAGAAAGATTTATTAAAATCAAAAATTAAAAGGGGAAATATTATTAATTGACTTAGAGTGGGGCCCTTCAATTATTAGGCATGTGGCCATGAGGACCACTTACGTCTAACAATCTCCCACTTGGTGAAGGGCCTCACTCTAAGTCAATTGATAAGCTTTCCCCTTTTAGTTTTGATTTTAATAAATATTTCTTGGATTCATTTTTAGAAAGCCCAATCCATCAGGATTCTTGTTTGACTAATCTTTGAGGGAATTAAGGAAACTTAGTTTTTAATTGGTTTCTTTGATGGGAAGAAATTTCTTAGAGTTATTTATAAAAGAGGTTTTCCAGTCCTCTATCTTGACTCACGGTTTTGCAAAATACCCATTAACTCTCACGCATCTTGGAGTGAGTGACAAGGGAGATAGGAGAAAACCCTATTTTGATCAAGGCTGTTGATCTCACAATGGGACAAGCTTTCGTTCGATCCATACCACTCATCATCAAGATCATGTCTCAAGGTACGCTTTTAATCTTCCAGATTATCTATTGTTTAATGTATAGATCAAGATCCTTAGGTTTAATTTGTGTTGCAAACCATATTAGATCTTACAATTGGTATCAGAGCAGTGGCTTAGATTTATGCGTTAACAATGCTTTTAGTTTTGTATAAGATGGTCGTTTTAGATCTGGGCATAGAGTTTTTTTTAGGTGATGTGGCAACCTGATTGAATCATTGTGGTCATGGTTTAAAATATCGGCCGATACTGGTTTGTACCGGTATCGGCCGACACCGGTCCGATAAATTGATACTTATCGGTATTGGAGTCAGTCCTTGAAGATATCGCAGGTATATCGGTTCATATAGGTCGATATCTTGAAGATATCGGTCAAAACCGATATATCGGCCGATATTTTCAGACGAACCTTTTTCCTGCTGAACATTTTCATTTTCTTAATCGGAGAGAAGGAGAGAGAGCACATGCAGTTGATGTAAAGTCACATAGAAGGGGAAAAAGAAAGAGGTGTAGCTGCAGAGCAAAAAAAAAAGGAGAAATAGGCAGGGGTAGAGGACTGAGGAGAGGACATGTGCCTGGACGCCGGAGAACAGGCACGCGTTGCTGCCGCCGTCGCCTCATCTTCTCCTCCCTTTTCCTCTCCCTCTTCTCTTTCCCCTCTGTTTTCCACTTTTCCCCCTCGTTTCTGTATCTCGTCCCAGAGAAACCAGCCTACTGAGAGAGTTGAGATGAGATGAGAGAGGCTCGGTGGTGGTAATCGCCGGTGTGCTCGGAGTCCGGCGGCAGCGAGGAGTAGGAGGGAGGGAGAACGAGATAGATGAGAGAACGAGAGGGAAGGGGCCGCTGCGTTTTGGAATGAGAAGAGGGGTGGGGTCATGTGACCTAAATGGGAAATGGGAAAGTGGGATGAGATGGGGGTGTTACACGTTGATTAAGGTGGGGATAGGGGATAGTGAGGTGGTGGGGTTCACATGGGATAAAGATGGGTTGGGGTTTCACATGGGATAAAGATGGGTTGGGGCTTGATTGTTTTTGTGGGGATATGATAGGTGCTCTTTTTTGTTTTGAGTCCAGAAGCTTCTACCCATTTGAGTTTTGACTTTTATCTTTTTTTTTTCTTTCTTTTTTTTGTATTTTTGGTCTTTTTAGGCCTTTGTCCTTGGACTGGAGTGATTGGCGCTAAGTAAACCTAGGCACTAAAGAGACCATTTTCAACTATCATACATTCACACGTGACACATGATAATCCACGGGACTCATTGGCACCAAGTATCACACATAGATGTGAAGTCCGCAATAAAATAATCTTATCTTTAATGTAAAATGAATGAAGAGGAGATTAAAACTAATCCACTAAGGTGATGGTTGGATATTCAATTTCTAACTCCCTTTAATTTATTTTTTTAATTAAAACATGGATGTGATCATGTGAACGATCAGGCCCACTTTGTCTTGGATGTGAATGATCAGGCCCATTTATTGAAAGTCTCATTGATATAGTATCTTTATTTTATTATATTTTACACTAATAAATTGATCATGAGTATCAATAATGGTTGCATTATATGAAATACTGGAGAAGGAAGCGAACAGCGATACAGACATGACTCATAACTTAAGGTGACCGAGATTTTGATTTATTGTTGTTACTAATGGAAAAATTATTGCTTTCCAACATTTTCTAATATTCTTGATTTTTTGGATATTTTTGCGATTTTTTTTTATTAAAAAAAAAATTCACACCGCGATGACTGCGGCAGACCGATATCCGCGACGATACCGATATCATATCGGTTTTTCGGCCCGGCCGGTACCGCGACTGAGACGAGATTTTAAACCATGATTGTGGTTGGTTTGGATCACTATGATCGGTTGTGATAAAAGATGGCCTAGCCACCGTGATCATCCCGTTAACATAAAGAACTACACGGATCGACAAGAAAACCACATGGATTGACTGACTGAAAATACATGTTTAAAAAGGTTATGTTGTCGGATATGTTAGAATATGTTGACATATATTAGGATATTAATGAGAGGTTAATCTCTCAATACCATGATTAGAGTCATTGGGTTAGATTGAGAAGATAATTGATGCAGCCGTATGCATAGGAACCACTTGACCCCATGTCTCAATCAAGTGACCTGAAGCCATGGCCCGTGGGTGCTCGAGTTGTGACTGTATTTTATTTTCATCTTTTCAGCGATGTAAGAATTTCATGTGTCAAACAATTTCAAGATGACCTGAAATTGTATCCGTTGGATAGCTTATTCAATTAGTTTTCTCTAAAGCTCAAATTTGTGAGTTGACTTGTATTGAGAATGTTATGACGAATTTTCGGCTAGGTTGAAATTGTTATGAAATTAGGGCCTTTTTTTATTGTTATTAATGGCTAGGATTTTACCATTTTTATTGTTATAAAGAAGATTGATCATTTTGAAGGTTGTGGTTGTTTGATATGTTAGGATAAGTTTAGATATCACTCCATGTTGAGTATGCAACTAAGGTATGCATAAATGCAAGGATGTATATAGATCGCACAGTTGGATAAGATTGGTTGCTTGAGGCCTTAACTTGACTCCCACCTGAATTTCATTTGGCTTGTTCTATCTCTACCCAAACCCAGACCCAGACCCAAACCCAAACCCAAACCCAAACCCAAACCCACCGAGTCAGAAGATCAGGCTGGGTCAGTCTTGCTGCCCTACTTTTACCATTGTTACTGCTTGTCTTCTCCTTGCTAGTGATTATCTGACATCTAACCGAAAAGCGGAAACCAAAATACTTTAATGTTTTGTACTCATTTTCAACTATAAGAAATAAAAGAATGGATAATCTCAAGAACAGGTTGCTTGTTTTATGCCATTGAACCAACTGTGCTAGGCAAGTCAGCTGGATTGCAGTGGGACTGGTTTATTACCTAAAACTGCAAACTGTTTTTGGGCTTAATTTGACCACTGTACTTGCTCAATTTAATGATGTTAAAGTGGACCAGTTAACCTGATTTTCGAAATCACTTCATGCCTTAGAGGCATCCATCAGTCACTTGGTTTGCCTAACAAAGCTGTGCAACTCTGATCTGTGAATGCAGTTCCCACTTTTGTCGAAAAGCAACCGCTTGCAAAAGTTGGTAGCAAAAGCTAATGAAGAAAATGCTGATGAAGTCTACGTACTTGATTTCCCAGGGGGACCAAAAGCCTTTGAGATCTGTGCCAAATTCTGCTATGGAATGACTGTCACCCTCAATGCCTACAATGTTGTAGCTGCTCGATGTGCAGCAGAGTACCTTGAGATGACTGAAGATGTTGATAGAGGGAACCTAATCTTTAAAATTGAAGTTTTTCTGAATTCAAGTGTCTTTCGCAGCTGGAAAGATTCCATCATCGTTCTTCAGACTACCAAATCACTGTTGCCTTGGTCTGAGGATTTGAAGGTGGTTGGGAGATGCATAGACTCCATCGCTTCTAAAACATCTGTTGACCCTTCTAATGTCAACTGGTCATATACTTACAACAGGAAATTTGCAACAACAGACCAAATAGTTGAAAATGGGTCAAGATTACAACAGAAGTTGCAGTCCAGTGTTCCAAAGGATTGGTGGATTGAAGACATCTGTGAGCTTGAAATTGAACTCTACAAACGCGTGATGGTTGGGGTGAAATCTAAGGGAAGAATGTCAGGTGATGTAATTGGAGAGGCTCTCAATGCTTATACTTGTAGATGGTTGCCTGGCTCTGTTGATAAGCTAGTTTCAGATGACTGTGCTGGGAGGTACAAGTCTTTAGTGGAAACAGTCATTTGGCTACTGCCTTCTGATATGGATGCTCATTGTTCATGTGGTTTTCTACTGAAACTACTGAAATTTGCTACTTTAGTTGGAGCAGGCGATGCATCAAGAGAAATGCTGATAAAAAAGATCAGCTTGCAGTTGGATGAAGCTTCAGTACATGATCTACTGATTCCAGCACGTTCACCTGACAACACTGTTTATGATGTGCATCTTGTGCAAAGCATTGTCGATCGGTTTATGGTGCGAGATCGGGGTCCTCGAGATTCTGGTTGTGTTGAAAGGAATGATAAAGGTGCAGAGAACTTAATTTTAGGGCGGTGCTCCTCGATATATGTAGGCAAACTGGTTGATGGTTATCTTGCGGAAATTTCTAGTGATCCAAATCTCTCTCTTTCTAGCTTCATAAATCTTTCAGAGTCTGTTCCTGACTTGGCACGACCAATTCATGATGGGTTGTACAAGGCCATTGACACTTACCTCAAGGTTAGTTTTTACGCACCATGCACTTCTTTACTCTTCAGTAATTCTATATATTGCATGCATTTTAAATCTGATGTTACTCTTAATTGTTATTGGTTGTTGGCTGAATCATTTTTTCTTCCTCTGTATTGAAGAGTATTTTGTTCTCAAAACTGTCTAGCTTTCCCCCTTTTTTTTTATTTTTTCTTTTTCTTTAACACATTTAAACATACATTTCTTATAAGAAATTTAACTTTAATTTATTATTTACGTGTTTTCCCAATTTTTATAGGTCAGGTGACTTGGAAGAAATTCTTTGGAATTTTTTTCAGTTTCTTTGTTCTGCATCTCATCGACACTAGATAATTCAGGGATTTACTATGGAACAATTTCGATATATTACTATTACATTAGGTAGGGTCATTGCTTTGGTGCAATGGTAAAAGCCTCGGGTGCCATGTGTGAGAACTGCGAGCAGCCATTTTGTGCAAAAAAGCCAAAGGTTAGGTCTGTCTCCAATCTGGACCCTCCCAGGACCCTGCTTTGGTGGGACTTGCACTGGGTATTGCATTAGGTACATTAGCTGTGTTATGACTAAATCCCAAGCAGGTTCCCAGCATGAAAGTAAATTGATTGGATGGGAAACACATGATACTATTATAATCCCACATCCTACAATTTGGGGAAATACCGTCATAACCCTATGGCTGCAGCTTGGTCTGTCCAGTTCACTGGATTCTATCTTTCTATTGGTTAATAGGGCTGAGCCAAGGCCTAATTTTCAGGCACGGTAATGAATTTAACTAGGCATTGCACTTTTGCATCGAAATTCGAAGGCCTTAAACTACCTCTTCCTGACTTGTTTTGGAACCCAAATAGCAAATAGCCCCAGTACTGTGCTACGGCAAGGTCCAAGTTAAGTTCTGGAACTGCAGGCTAGCTGTACATGGCCCTGGCTTATCAAACCTAAGAAATGAATAGGCCCTTCATGGGCATTGGTCCTCAGCTTGGCATTGTTACAGTTTGTCCCTAACTTAGTTTGCCTAATTGCAGTTCTACCAGCTTGGACAGGCTTATTTTGGCTACGTACATTTAAAATGCTTTATCATTGATCATGGATTAAAGGATGACGCGTTGATGCAGAGCGGGGTACCAGGAGCGGGGCGGGCAGAGATGGAGCGAGTATAGGTGGAAGGTGGAGGGTGTAGGTCATACTTTCACTTGAAAATTGGCGTCACACCAAGCTCCCAATCGCGGGCAAGGAAGAAGAGAGAACTTGGGAAATCCCAAATCACTCAATTTTTTTTTTCATTAATCATTAACTACCCAAGCCAAGAGGCCTTACATCACTTATATAAGAAAATAATAAAACCTAAAACTAATCTGGACCATCCAACACATCGATGGCCAGGATAAAAACATCTGAATTTAAATAAACTAAACAACAAAAACCATTAAAACAACCCTAAATAATATAAAATAAATATAAACTAATGGCCTGGTAGGAGGGTTGGGCCCAATGAACTGGTCAAGATGGATGAGTGGGCCCATTGGCGGGTCGACCTATGGGGACAATGGGTCTGGCCTGCATCGCGTATATAATTGTACGATATGCTAGATAAGGGCATTGGCCTCAATTGAACACATAACGCCCTAGCTTGTGTTGCCCTCTTGGATGCATTCCAGTTATCAAAATCCTATGATTTGTATCCCGAATTTTAAGGAAAACGATTCGTTTCTATGTAGTGAATCCCATTTATAGATGAATATTATGATTCCGCTGTGAATCCTACGATTCGATACTTGTTTCATCGAATCTTACGATTCAAGTGATTCAGTTAAGCGAGAATAACTACAACCAATAAGTTGATATTAATAATCTTTTACCTTTTTTCTTTCTTTATTCTTTCTTTCGTTTATCGCTTTTATTTTTAAAATGTTATTTAATATTTAACAAAACTTCATAAGAATTCTTTGTGGCTTTGATGAGGTTTTAAAGATGAATCAAGAATATGCATTTAATTAAAGCATGCGATTGT
Organism: Litsea cubeba; assembly: GCA_012931725.1. Classification (NCBI taxonomy): domain Eukaryota; kingdom Viridiplantae; phylum Streptophyta; class Magnoliopsida; order Laurales; family Lauraceae; genus Litsea; species Litsea cubeba. Next base: position 76,970,512 of record CM022949.1, on the reverse strand, counting down.
TCGTATGATGTTTGTCTATATATCTTCTTCTTCTTTTTAATCTATTTTGGCTTTTTTTTTCTTCATGAATACTTAACTTAAAGAGATATCCTACCATGTGATATTGATGATTTGAATTTTATTTTTATTTTTATTTTTTGATTTAAAGATAATAATTAAAAATATATATATTGATACCTTAAACTCATTTAACTATTTACAGCTAAACATCATTTATTTCATTTATATATATTAATATATGTTATGATGTTCTTGATATGATTGTATGATAGGCTTTCTTGTTATTGTATGTATACTGCTATAAATGGATAGTTATGAATAATTACTTTTTTCTTTTTCTTATAATTTTAATTTTTTTTTCATGTTTATTAGAAAAATAAAAAATCCTACGATTCATTATACGATTTGCGATTCGATTTGATTCATGGGTATGAATGATTTGCGATACGATTCCCATTTTGAAAACTACGATGCATTCTAATACGACGAATCCGAGAATGGGAATGCATGGGTTCTAAAATGTGGGCCATATAATCATTGCAACTTTTGATTAAGGCCTCAAAGTTAGACAATTTTCAGCCCCCAATTGAAGTGTATGCTTTTATGTTTTTGGACGATCGATCCAATGGAGCAGAAGTTGGATGTCTCAAATTAGGGTGAGAGGTTTTTTTTTTTTTTCATGTTCTTTGAGAGCAGGAGAGTGGGGTGTGGATGGGTCGTTAGTGTACATAAGGGGATTGGGTTGATCATTAGGTGGGCCCCACAGGCTACTCTGCTTTTCTTAACAGTGCTATGAATGGTTTATGTACTAAATAGTTGTTGATATATACGTGGATGCAGTTTCAGAGGGCTTTGGTTAAGGGGAAGAAGGATGAAGAGTCATGGGTGGAGATATACATGGATGTGATTTCATTCTATAGGGGAAGGTGGAGGTGTAGTCTCTGCAGAAAGTTGACTATGCACTGTATTATCAAACAAAACACTGCCTATCCTCTTTCTGCAAAAGCCACATCAGTAACACACAAATTTGTCCATATTGTATCCAACTTTAATTCCAAGAGAAATTGCTATGGTTTGTCAGACCATCCACTCGAGTATATGTGCAGTAGCATTTGTATCCTCAATGTATTAAACTCATTGCATAAGAATATACTAGTATTTATCTTTTTTTTTTTTTATTGGAAAGCACATTGTAAATACTCCATTGATTGCCTGAGCATATTCAACTATATTATCTATCCTAAGTTTTCATTAAAAGTCGAACCCGACTTGGTCAGCATATAGATAAAGGAAAACCTGGTCTAATAATAATATTTCCTCTTTCAAGTCAGCATCATTATATACCATTTAATTGTCTTTTGTGTTAAATGTTACTATTTCAGGAGCATCCAGGTGTCACAAAAGCAGAAAGGAAGAAGATATGTGGTCTGATGGATGTTAAGAAGCTGTCGATGGAGGCTTGTGTACATGCGGCACAGAATGAGCGGCTACCCTTGCGTGTGGTGGTTCAAGTCCTCTTCTATGAACAGGTGAGGGCAGCTGCCGGGGGTTTGACCACCCCACAGAATGTCCCGCGGGAGAGTTCACGATTTGTGACAAAGACAGAAGAAGATTGGGAGAGGTCAATGCCAGAGGAGGAATACAAGTCATTGCAGAAGCAGATGAGGCATCTCAAAGTTGGCAATAATGAGTGCCGGAGGACTGGGGACAAGAAGAAGATTAAAAGCCGAGGTGGGTTTTTGCTCCCGTCTCGGTCAAGGAGGATCTTTGACAAGCTGTGGGCTGGCAAGGGTCAGGGTGAGAACGGGAGTTCCAGGACATCAGGGAGCTCTCAAAGTCCTACTACAACTGTGAATCCTGTGGAGACCAAGTCATCTGGGTCATCTTCTAGACAAAGGAGGCACTCAATTTCTTAAAAAGATTTTGGGATTGGCGGGGTTGCGGAAGTGTAAGAATGGGGTGATTTTGTTCAGCTGTTGGGGGGTTGTATTTATGCATCTCTGCAAGTGTCTAAAGGTTTCTGCAGGGGGGTGTAAGAAGGGAGAAAAGGTGGTTGGCATTTGTTATTAAGATGTAATTTGTTGCCTGGTGCCTTTCTTGGCAGTTGTGATATGATGCTGCTGTATCATTATCTTCTCTTAGTTCCAGTCAGATTTGAGGAAAATATGATCTTAAAGAATGATGCTACTTCCAGATCCTAAAACATCCTAAATCTTAGAGGTCTGATGCTCATACACGAGCCAGCCGCCCCATAATGAGGTGCAGTATTCTTGAGGCCCATACAATGGTGGGTCTTTTCATAGGTGGCGGGCGGATAAAGGATTGTCATTATTGGATGATGATAGCTATCACTGTTGGAGCTCTTACAAGGATTTAGTCATCTTGGGTGATTCAATTGGCCATTGATGTCTTTTGGTTCATGGTCAGTCTATGTTGAGGTCTATCAGATATAAAGCTTTGGATTACCTTTCCCTCGCTTTCACACTGATGGATTGAGTAATGATCGAGAGAAGGAAGAAAAACACACACATACTTCTATAACCACATGAGAGTCTCTAAAATAAAGGATAAAGGGTTTAGAGCTATCTAATTAGAATGATATTTTGGCCAGTGGCCAACACCAAATTCACCCTTCCCATCATATTGGTGGTTTTTGAGCCACACAGATGGTTTGTTTAAAGATCAATGCGCAAAATCAAATTGTCAAACTCTCCTGTTTTACCACCACATTGCAGCACACCACTGCATGGTATCTAAAAGTCTTGCTAGCTTCAAGAGGCTCTTAATCATTTCAAACTTGGATCTAAAATCTATGTAGGTTTAAGATATGGGTCATGCTTGGATTCATTTGTAGAGAGCCTGAAACCTGGCCCGACCCAAATAAGATATACAATTTAATAAAAAAAATGTCTTTATTAATGAGATAAAGACTAATCATCTCATTATAAATAGCACCAAATTATAATGAGACATCGATCATGGTTGATCTTGCTCTTAAAAGATGATAGATCATGGCTGATCTTGCTCTTAAAAGATCCAATCAATCAATTACCAACTTCTTATTGATAAAATTAGTGTCATGCTCTAAGATGATTAATTTTTCCTAAAAAAACTCGTAATTTTTTTTTTCTATAGAACATTAAATTGTATACGATCAACAGTGTGTGTTTGGGTTGAAATGATATTTGCCTTGACGAAAAAAGTTAAGTAAGATTATAATTTTTAACAGCTTAGAAATTATTTATTATTTCATTTTCAGAAACTTTTTTAGTGATCTCTAAGTATTTTATATGTAGCCAACCGTGGGTGCGAATTGAAATAATGTGGGCTCCTTTTGCTAGCGTATATTCATTTCATTATAGCTGATTGGGTCTCATGATGACAAACGAAGCTTATGGTGAAGAGATGATGACCAAAATTAATGAATTGTGGATCCAACTTGGACGAATACAATCATCTTGCTTTAGCTTCGCAACAAAATCAGATTTGCATGTTGCAAATAGTGGCCTTGGACCTCGGTCTGGCTTGATTGAGCTTAGACTTGAATCTGGATTCAAGTTACTTGTCTTAGCTGGTTGGGCTTAGACCCCTTTCAGGCCTACCACAGACTAGTTCTAATTTTGTTTATATAGTTAAAAACGCTGAAATAGGCCTGAAGCATGTATGGCCTATCGTGAGAATAAGTTACAAGCATATGTACTAAACATTCTTTCTGTTCTCACTAGCAAAACTCCGTGTTATGCACGGACCACGGAACCATCAAATATACAGATAAATATAAATCATACTCAAATAATAAGGTCATTGAGTTACATAGCACAATTAGAAGGCTTTATAACATCAATTATATAATTCTTAAAAAAAAAGATTTCAGAAACTTAATACCCTAACCCCTAGATCGAAACCTATAACCACATTATACAATGCCAATTTTAGATATTCATGAAACTCAAACCCCTAAATTGAATTCCCCAATCTATATATTATCCGATGAAAGAACGCAAAATCCCTCCACTATCAAAGTTTCGTGCGGTCGAATAACAAACTTCCTCCCTAACATATCCAATCTAGATAATTATTAATCAAACACACAAAAAAAATTAAAATAATAAATATACATTAAAATTACAGCAAACAAACTTAATAATCACATGATAATCTTTTCAATTATTCAACGTTATATGCCTACCAAATCATAGAATACTGTCCAGTATGACTTAATAATATCCACACAGAAACCTTAAATAACTTAGATGAAATGATCATATGTTAATTACCTAACAGGTATAAGGCCGTCCCCATCTATAAGTCCCCACCTATGCCTCAATTTTACATACATAACATAGAAAAAAAAAAGTGTTCAACGCCTGAATATACCTTGGTGTAAAATCACCAGACCAATAAATATACCTTAAATAACTTAGATGGAATGATCATATGTTAATTACCTACCAGGTATAGGGCTGTCCCCATCTATAAGTCCCACCCAGGCCTCAATTTCACATACAGAACATAGAAAAAAAAAGTGTTCCATGCCTAAATATACCTTGGTGTAAAATATGGTGGGTCCCACTGGTCTTATCTAAAATACCAGTGGATTTGATTCATCACTAGACCAATAAATATACTTTAAATAACTTAGATGGAATGATCATATGTTAATTACCTACCACGTACAGGGCTGTCCCCATCTATAAAGTCTCACCCAGTCCTCAATTTCAGATACAGAACATACAAAAAAAAAAAAAAAATGTTCCACGACTGAATATACCTTAGTGTAAAATCACCAGACCAATAAATATACCTTAAATAACTTAGATGGAATGATCATATGTTGATGTGCAGATCATTTTTATTATTGTTCTTTGGGTGCTATGGTATAACCGAACTTCTGCTATTCATGGTGAGGCAATTCAAAGTCCGGCAGATTTGATGCATAAAATTCATACATTTAAAGTTGAATTTGCCTCCTCTCAGGCCGGTCAGTCAAATCTAGTGGGGAACTCTGCTACGGAAGTGAGTGTTCGGACGTGGACTGCGCCAGTGGCTGGTATGATGAAGCTCAATGTTGATGCTGCTGTCTTTGATACAGATGGTGAGGTTGGGGTAGGGGCTGTTCTGCGAAATGAAGATGGCGATCCGCTGTTTTGCTACTCGGAGAGAGTTTGTGCGCAAGTGGATCCGACGTATGCCGAACTCATTGCGGTGGTGAGAACCTTGCATTGTCTAGTCTCATATGACTTTAAGAACTTTACGTTGGAGCTAGATTCTACAAATATTGTCCGTGCTTTATCTTCAGATGATTATTTAGAGTCAAGGTTGGGTCATTTTGTTAGGGATGCTAGACTTCTTATGCATCGTCTTGGAGTGTCTATTTGTTGTCATGTACCGCGCCAAGGGAACTCTGTAGCCCATTCTCTAGCGAATAGGGCTAGGATCTCTAGGGTTCGGTCTACTTGGTTGATGGAATGCCCGCCGGATGTTTCTTCTATTATTTGGAAGGAACACCGTCGAGCAATGTAGTTCGTTTGTTTGGTTGAATGAAATTTGATTCTTCTAAAAAAAAAAAAAATTTTACCTACCAGGTATAGAGTTGTCTCCATCGATAAGTCCCACCCAGGCCTCAATTTCACATATAGGACATAGAAAAAAAAAGTGTTTCACGCTGGAATATACCTTGGTATAAAATGTGATGGATCTAGAGAGAGGAGATTGGAGAGAGAGGAGAGTGGAGAGAGAGGAGATTTAGGAGACTGGAGAGAGAGAGAGGGGAGAGGATGATGGATGAACATTATGACATTGGCCTGATGTATGTTAGGTAGTGAAGATTGAAACTTTGGAAGCCTGTGGTTTAACGAAGAAAAAAACATTCCAATAGATATATAGATAGATGCATGACACATGAGACATGTGCAACACCAATCACTATTTTTGTAATGTTGTGACTTGTCCCAACACATTCCAATGGATACCTATTAATAAAATAATATAATTAAATGTATAAATTTATTAGATATTTAAGAATCACATTACAATCAAAAGATAATCTTACTCACTAATTCTAGTGTACATACATTTCTCTTCTCAACTTTTTTCTCATCTGGTCAATTTTCTTTTACTTACAATTACAACTTCTCTCTTATCACACATCACCAACATTCTTATAACTCAAAGAAGAGTTTTACTTATTAATTCTATTCTACATATATACATTTCTCTTTGATTTCTTATGTTCTCTCTCCAGATTGAAGAGCATTATTATCAAATATGCCGCGTCTATGACAGGATCACCATTGTTGGGATTGAGACCAAATGGTATCTCTCCTCCAAAAGCAAAAAAAAATGACTGACAAGAATTAGAAGAAAAACTGTCATTTTTCAATTCTTCATCTTTGTGTAGGCATCCAATACCTCATCTACCAATTGATACATGCCAAGACCATTTCTAAATTGATCAAAGATTTTTTTTTTTTTCAAAAAATAAGCTTTTGAATGAATATGTGCTGTGAGTATTAGGAGCACAAAAGATCTTTGTTCTAAGCTCCATGTGGGACACGCTTTGATGCATGCCACTTATGAGGACTGTGATAAGGTCTCATTGTGGATATAATTTTTTTGGGATAAAATCATCTGAACGAGATCATAACAACCATTCATTTAGCAGCTTTAAAGTCCCCAATTTATTAGGTTATATTAATTTCTATGAAACTCAATCCAATAGCGATTAATGTCAAATTAAGATGAATGCTAAAAATTATTACCTCTCTGTAAGCGGCGAGAAGTAGCTCTAAATAATAATAAAATCACTCTCATTATACTGAAAATCGGAATCATATCACAAATCGTTCAATGGGGGTGAATCAAATTATGAACCGTATCACAAATTATACGTTATTTTATTTTCTTATAAATGAAGAAATAATTAAAATCTCAAAAAAGAACAAAAGGAAAACAAGTAGTTCTTTATAAGCCATACCCAACGGTATCAATACAATGACAAATAAGGCTATGATAGAATTATATGGAGTTTTCAAAAATTCTCATGATGACTTGCTTCAAGGAGAACCTTAAAATAAGTGTTTGGTCAATCTCAAGTTGGGTCTGGCTGACGTGATTGGAGGATGGATTTGAACTTGGAATTCCTCTTAAAATTGTATTGGGCCACTGGCCCACGCCCCACATGAATGAAAGCCCACGCCCCCACATGTATAATCCATCGCCCCCCCATCTCCAAGAACGATGGATGAAAAGAAAACCCTACTTCTGTCCTTCACTCCTTTCGACCTCAGCCAGCCCCGAACCCTTCTTGCCTCTTGGCTTGTTCCTCTCCTTCGAGTGCACGAATCGCTTCTCGTCGGATGCTTGTGAGGCTGTGACAATCGTTCTTCAGCTTCAGGTAAATTTATCTCCTTTTCTCTCTTTGTCGCCTCTCTCTCTCCCCCTCACTCTCCCTCTGCGTTTCTCTGTCGACTCTGTCTCTCTCTTTTAGTCTTTTTAATGGGACTTCGATGTCATTGTCGCCTCCCTCTCCCTCTCCCTCTCCCCCTTCTCTCCCTATCTTCTATGAATAACGATTCCATTCATTATTTTAGGCATTCCATAGAGAAGTTGGGGTTTTGTTTTTTTTTTTTTTTTTTTTTTTCTTTTTTTATAATTTATGTTTGATGGTTAGGGTTAGGGTTATGTTGCTTTAGGGCTTTTTAATTATAGTTCTCTTTATTACATTACCTGATTTTGGGCTTTTTTTTTTTTTATTAATATCTTGTGTTCTTGTTTAATCTTATGAATGATTGTGATGTGACAGAGAAGTTAGTTTTTTTTTTTTTTTTTTTTTTTTTTTTTTTTTTTTTTTTTTTTTTTTTTTTTATAATGTTTGATGGTTAGGGTTAGGGTTAGGGTTATGTTGCTTTAGGGTTTTTAATTATAGTTCTCTTTATTACATTACCTGATTTTGGGCTTTTTTTTTTTTTTATCTTGCGTTCTTGTTTAATCTTATAAATGATTGTGATTTGTGACAGAGAAGTTAGGTTTTTTTTTTATTTTTATTTTTTTTTTATTTTTAATGTTTGATGGTTTGGGTTAGGGTTTATGTTACTTAAGGGCTTAGCATGTTAGATTGTAAGGCCATATTCTTCCAATTTGTTTTTGACTTATCTTTAAGTATTTCTGACAGTAACTAGATTTGGTATTTCTTTTGCTTACTCTACTAGATGTATATCCAGTATCCTGTCTTTTGCCTTGCTTCACTGCAGACACATGCATCTGCACTTTCACTTTAAAAGAATTGCATAAAATCAGAATTATATATAATTTCTGGCCAATAGACTTAGAAATGTTCAAGTGCACACAAAACCAGATAAGTCTCAGACTCTCTGTGGCATGAAAGGGCTTTGTAATTGGTTAATATATTCTCAATTGGATATTAACTGACCATGAGTATTTAATATTATATTTTTCATAAAAAAATAATAAGCAGATGGTTAATCCAAGATAACAACATTAAATACAAAGTAGAAATTTACAAATTCACCATTCCTAATTCCTTCTTGATCATGGCCTATTAATTTTTTTTACATAGAAATAAAAAAGTCTTTAGGTTTTAAACACGAAGGACTGAAAAATAAAAAATAAAACTCAACAACCATTCTCTTTATTACATTACTTGATTTTGGTTTTTTTTTTTTTTGATCTTGTGTTCTTGTTTAATCTATGAATGAGTGAGATTTGTCAATCATGGATAAGGGTTGGGCAATAAATTATGATCTAAATTTAATGGCATCAAAGAATGTGGTAGTTAATTATACAATTTTATTTTGCTTTAACATTAGTTACACCATACATTCTAAATGGGTTTGAATTAGGCTGGTGCTAATTCATGGGAGACGGCAGATGTTACCTATAATGCTGAAAATGTTCATTTATAAATACAGGTGCTCTCATTTGGCTTCATATGATAAAGGAACTGTATGGAGCATAAGGAAAGAACAAAGAGATACTAATTTTTCATGATTATGTTTATTACTTCTTTAGAGTTTCTTTATTATTGTTGTAGCTGTATATCAATTGATGTCAACTCTTTCTTTTTGGGGATGATTGGATTGCCCATATTTTTGGGGGGCTTTTTTGTTTTCAGTATACTTCTCTTATACTGTAAATTCTGGAGAAATGAATATAGTCATCATTTCGAACAAAAAATATATGTTAGTTGATGTAGTTAAATATTTTGCATTTATTTAAATGGAAAATACATTTTCTCTTTTGCTGTTGTCAATGTGAAAAAATCCTAGCAAAGTTAGCCCCACCTAAACGAAAATCCTAAGTCCGCCACTGTTGGGAATTGAATGGAGTAAGTAGATTTAGGGTTTTGGCATGATGGGAATGGGTACTGGAAATTGGAAAGTGAGAGATTCTGTTGTGTAGTGGGCTCGGTAGAGTGGTTTGGGGTTACTAATGATGGTGGTGGTGGTGGCGGTGGTGGTGGTGGATGGAAGGAAGCTGATGATGGTTCAGCCCCCTGATAATGAGAAGATTGTATGGTAGATTAGAAAACTTTAGTACACGCAAAACCATCCTCAAACACTTACTGACAGAGATTTGGTTCACATAGAACATTAATTTAAAAAAAAAGAATAAAAGAAGAGAAGATTATGAGCGCACCTCCTTTCTCATTTCTAAGAGTTGGTTGAGTAATTTTTTAATTTTTTTTTTCACAAGAAGAAAAAAACAGTTGGTAGAGTAGATTTGACCTAGGAGAAGTGGAGTAAAAAGAAAAGAGGAGAAGAATGAGATTTCAGAGGGAGATGAAGCTGTTGTAGACAGTGAAAAGTGAGAAAAATATTTGATGGTTACAAATACATGTTGGAAGTGGGAGGTAGTTGTAGAACATGTGTATAACTTATGGTCAAAATCAGAAGTTTCGGTCAAAATGAACTTTAAGACCCTCGGCTTTAATATAGTATAATTGATAATAAGCATTCTATATTTCTATTACAACCGAGGCATGTCCTCTATATATATAGGAGAGAACATCTTTCTTATCCACTAGGGCTTTCCTAATAATTAAATAAATCTAATTAAGCAAGGAAACTAACTTGCATAACAATCCAAATAAAATAAACTCCTAATTTAAAGACTTCTAAATAAATCAAACTCTATAAATAATATTCCTAATTAAATGGATGTTCCATTGGACCCGTGGAATAGGGTCAACGGGTTAGCCGATGTATTGTCTGGACTTGAATATTTCTGATGTAAGATAGCTCACAGGATCACTTGACCTGGTCTCGCCTCAAGGGATTACCCAACTCAGTATGATATTTTTAGGCGGTCACCCATCCTGGTACTACTCCCGCCTGAGCGGGCTTAACTTCGGAGTTCTTATGGGATCCGGGACCGCATGACTTTAGAACGCGTCATATTGAGTTAAGACGGGGTTTGGCTTATAAGCTTTAGGGTTAGGACTTGGATATTTCCAATGTGGGACTTGGACAAAGCCTCGTGGTGCTAACTGAAGCACTCCACCCTTACCCCTGCAGATCCCCTTTCTTGGCTCACAAGATCACTTGACTTGGTATCGCCTCAAGGGATTCCCAAGCGGATCGGAGTCTCACAAACACTCCCCCTTCAAGTGGAACCCGGTTGGCGCACTTTTGGCGACATGCACATTTTAGTGCTAGGTCATTCCTCTTGGGATTCAAAGTTGAAACTCATGACCGGTTGACTCTAATAACATATTAAATTTCCTCCTCTAACCAATCATACCAAAACCTTATAGCATTAGCAGAGGCAGCGAAAATACTTTTTAAGCATTTGCTCAATACTTTTCAAGCATATGCACTCTTTCTCCTTTTCTTTTCCCTCAAGACTCTTACCATTTTATTTCGTTTTCCTCTTTAATGCATTACAGTAACCATGGTTCATCCAAAGAAAGCTTCTTCCAAGAAGCAAAAGAATCGCGGAGTTGACTTCAAGAAAATAAAAAGCAAGCTTGGACGGAAATTGCCGCCTAAGAACAATGCCACCAACACTCAAGTGAAATCCAAAGCAATTGTGCTTCCAGAACAGAGTGTGGCGTCGGAGAGAGCAGGCTTAGCGGTGAGCAAAAAGGGGCTGACACTTAAAGAGCTTCTTCAGAAGACATCCCATCATAATGCCAAGGTTCGCAGAGATGCATTGAATGGAATGAAGGATTTTTCTATTAAATATGCATCGGAGCTCAAATCTCACAAACTTGTCATCATGGAGAAGCTGTGTGAGCGCTTAAGTGATGATGATAAAGTGGTCAGAGAAACACTATATCAACTACTGGATTTAGTGATTTTCCCTTGCTTTAAAGAGGATATGCCGGGACATATAATCTCCTTAATGATGGCCTACATTTTTAATGCAATGACACATATAGCAAATGATATTCGGATTATGGCTTTCAAGTTTTTCAACCTTCTTGTTGAACACTATCCATCTTCCTTCTTCTCATATGCTGATAAGGTTCTTCAAAATTATGAGGATATTCTACGAAACAACCTTAAATATTTACAGGACAAGAGCAGGTTCAAAGTTGTGCTTGGTGGGCTTGTTCGCTGTCTGTCTTTGTTAGCCTGTGATAAGAGGAAATCTAATCAATCACATGAAAAGGTTTCTAATGTACGAAGGGCATTGCATGCTTTTCAGCCTGAACTACCGAAGGAAGAAACTGGTGCTTCTCCTATCACAAAAAAACTAAAAGATCTCTTGCCTGTTTTGGTAAACTGTTTCCAGGAAATCTTTCCTTTGGTTTGTAGGATGCCCTCAGCCGAAACTCAATCATTTGATTGTATGCTAAGCATACTTCAGAGCATAAATCATACTGTCAAGTATTTTGTTTATAAAATGGACAAGGCTTGCACTAGCCATGGATATTCAATGCATAATGGACCTAATATGACGACTTGGAGTGAGAGCTCAATTCCTGCGTTATTGAAGAAACTGTTTGAAGCATTTCCCCTAAACCGAATATATCACTCTACAGAAAAGGAAGACCACAGATCTTACATTTTAAATATTGAAATTGCTGAAATCTTTCTACATCTCAACGACTGGATTGGGTCTCCTGCTATTCTCATGGAAAGATTTCTCGAGTTCATAGAAAATGTGATGTCCTGGCAGGAGATCTGGATGCTCGTGGAAGAGCATATAGTGGCACTGCTGCCATTTATTCCCAGACTTATTCTCCAAGTGCCTACTGGTTGGAAACTTCGCCTTCTCGAGGCATTTACAATAGCATTTAAAGGTTCCCGGCCAGCGTCTACACTGAAATTGGCATGTCTATCTGCAATTGAAGAAATGCTAATTCCTAGACAAGGTGTCCAGTTATTTCATGAGAGTAACCAAGACATAATGGGGTACCAGGCTAATTGGATACAAGAGCTGCCTCGGCTGTTGTTACAATTAGGGGTTCGGCATCCTTCTACTTCAAGGGCTGTTTTGCATCTTCAATTACGTATGGGACAGTGTACTCCAATGCAATCTCCTCTTTCTATAGAGTATGACAACATGCAATGGGAATTGACTGGCTTTTTCAGTAAATATTTAAAAGAAAGAAAGTTCCCTATAGACTTGAAGGAACTTGCGATCTGTTGCTTGTATTACTTCTCTAGGTTGAATTCATCATTGCTTGAGTCGTTAGCCTGCTGTTGCCTTTGTGATGATTTGGAGCCGTTTGTAATTTGTCGAGCCATAGAAGTCCTGCACTCAGCATATAAAGCTGGACATGTGCAGATAACAGACCAGATCAGTTTCTTGGTCACATTAATTGCACGCTTTAAAGTTTTTCCTAGAATGGTTTGTCATGGAGCAGAGAATGATGGGAATATCTCAAATCTTGCAACTTTCAAGAACATAACGAATGTGGTCTGCTCCAGCCTTTCGCAAATGGGTGATGGTGCTCTCATTCTCAAGATACTGCAGAAAACTATACTCAATGAGATGTCCCTGAAGCCACCATTGGATAACATGCGTGCTATGCTCAGAATGGTTGTCATGTTGGACTCCAAACCCACGAGACTCTCCAATGAGATTATGGGCACTTTAAGCTACTATTTGTTTGGCTATTTGGTCGATGCTGCAGCTCACATTCCGGACAATATCAATGAGAAAGCAGATTTTGATTGGAAACGCGTCTTCCAACATTATGCCCAACCTGCCCTCATCATGTTTGAGAGAAGTGACAGACTTTTAAGTCTTGTGCTGAATTTGTTGGGATCCTCAATAGTGGAACATGATTCAACACGTCCTCTCAATGATGTTGAATATACATGCCAACTTACAATTAGAGTCCATGCAGTCGCCTTCATTCTTATATTCATGCACAAAAATGTTAAAGTCCACCAAAGCCTTTTTTCATGTGCATCAGCTATCAAGTGTATTTTGCAGAATATTCTCAGCTTACTGGCTTCAAACGAAATCAACATGACTCTTCAAGAAAGACACAAAATACAGTATGCATTTGAACAACTGAAGGTTGAAACAGGGAGAATAAACTTGTGGGATGCGGATGATTTCAAAGAAACTATGTCTACACCGTAATCTTTGTAAGTCCTCAAACTAGAGCTTGCCTTGTGCTCCTTTTTTTACTTCCAGGCTTGAGTCTTTACACACCTGTCCTTTGACACGATTACTTATTCTTCTGGATTGATGTTAGCTCAAATTGAAGTTACATGTATGTTGTGTAGAAAACTTTTTCATGGACATAGCTGACATTGGTTTCTTTCTTATTGATCATTTCATTTGACTCGAGCTGCACATTTAAAGGCTATCAATTATTTTAATTACAGAACCTCAAAAGTGGGATAAGCAAATATGCAACCATTTCTTCAATGCTGTGAAGTGCATTTCCAGACCCTTAGATAATGCATTACTGTTTAAAGTTGAGTTTCTGATGCTACTAAAGAATAATGAAAGCTCACTGTGCTCTTGTACGATGACCGGAAATAGCACATCTCATAAAAGAGGGAAAAGAGGCGTACCTATTTCCAATTTTGTTATGTTTTGACATCCTTTAACACCAACTATTCAATGTTCTGAAAGTTTGAATCTTTCTATTGTAATAGTATACACACTTATAAATATGAAGTTGTTGTTTCGAGATTTTGGTAGAAATGGTTAGCTATGGAAAGTTAATACAAACCAGTAACTATTTTAGGATATTTTTGTCAGTTTTTGTTTTCATCATGTTGGGAGGATTAGGATTAAAATGTAGTAACATTGATTTGGTGGTTGAGATTTGTGTTTAAAATTTATCTTTATTTAATAACATATATAAGCGAATGGAAAGATGTAGTTTTTGTATCGTTTTATTTTATTCTTTTATGAGAAAAATCTCAAAGACTTTGAAGTATGGATATCCAAATCCATTTGGGTATGCGACACGCCATTTGATAGTGTGTATTTTTATGTTATTATTTCCATTCTATTGTCCATTGTACTGAAAATCCTAGATATCTACTCGTGGTCCAAACTGCATAAGACGGTGTTGACTACGTCACTCTTACCTAGTAAGAGAATGTATAACCTCAATTTTTGCTCACTAACATGCAATTCAAAATTTTCTATAAGCAGTAAGACCACCTCTTAAGCCTCTTTTGATGAAATAAGACTTTCTTATAGATTATAATTTTTTTTAAAAGGCAATAAATGGGTGCATTTGGCTAAGATGCATCTTCGACAAAAAAAATAAAAATAAAAATAAAAATACAGAGCCTGTTTAACACAGTCTCCCTGGAAAACTGTATATTTCAACTTTGATTTCCTTCATTTCTTATGTATACCTTTTCATAAATTCTTTTTAAGTCCTAGTTGTGAAACTATGGTGACACTTGGCTTGGAGGTATATAGCATTCTGTTAGAAAATGGGCTTCCTTAGTTTAATTATGCATAAAAAAAGTAATCTCGATCAAAATTAAATAACCATTCGATCAGAGAAAATGAAAGTGGATATTGGGCATAAATATGGGAACAATGGCCAGCTCCAATGGTGTATATATATATATATATATAGAGGCCCCCTCTCCTCAGCTCATGTGCAGGAGATCATCCGCTCAATCGTGCCAAACGTACGTGTGAAAGATTAAAAGAGTCAAAATGACTTAAAGCTGCCCATCTATTGAAAGTGATTTTTTGAGCCCGCCCATTTCATTCTCCATCCCAACGATGCAAACCCTATCTCCATTCAGCTAAGAAACGAACTGCTTATGGCACCTCCACCTCTCAGTCCCACTCCAACCTTGTCGCAGCGACGCGACGCTTGTAGTTGCTCTCCTCAGCAGGTCTCCCTCAACTTCGTCGGCTCTGTTCTTGTCCCGCCTCCCTCAAAGAAACCCTCAGACATCGTCGGCTCCTCTGTGGTCGTCCCGTCTCCCTCAACATCGTCGGCTGCTCTATGCGACCCACTCTGCTCTGCTAAAGGTAAGATTTTATGCTTTGTAAGGGATTTTGGAAATGGATTTGGTTTGTGGGTCTTCCCCCTTTCAGATTCTTCCTTCTTCCTTTTTATTATTTAGGGTTTTTTTCCATTCTGGGTTCCTTTTGTTTTCCCCCCTTTCTGGTATTTTGGTTGATTGATTTTAATCCAGTGTCTTTTTTCTATTTTTTTGGGTTTGAATGCTCTTTCTGTACGTTGCAATATGGTTGGGATTTTGTGTGTTTTTTTTTTTTTTTTTTTTTGCCCTTTCTGGCACATGAATGTTTTTTTTTTTTTTTCGCAAACTACTGATCTTTCCTCTACAATCTACAGTACACTCATTTGCTGGTCGTTTTTACCATCTCTGTTTTTAACTTGCAAGTAGGAAGATGTACCATACATTATAATTTTTTATTTTGCTGATTCAAGTTTTGGAAACACACCATATACTTGATACTACTGGTATTGTCCTACTGAAATCAATGATGCTGACATGCTGTTGTTATTCCCTTTTGCCTGTATACACTCAAAATCATTTATGGGCTTAGATGGCTACCTGATGGCTTTGGGCTCAACTCAATCTCACTTAGATCTCATATCCAATGGCTAACTTTAATTCTACAGAGGTGTATTTTGCATGAACTTTCAACCCATTACTGATTACACATATGACCGATTCCAATGTGATGAATTCTCATTGCTGGAGGCCTGTATGAAGTTGTAATCCCAAGCATCTGATTCTGACCCTCAAACAAAGGTAAGCAAAAGACAGATTGGAGGTGAATGTACTGGTCGTACTTTGGGCAATGACATGCATACAGCTGACGGTGTCACAAAGGTGGTGGGGGGCTATTGGTCCAGTTGCTTGGATTTGAATAATGTGCAAATGTTAGGCAATCTGTTTGTTGCTTTCATTCGTCGTAAGAATATTTTTCAGGTAAATGGAGAAATGAAAAAAGAAATGCTCTTTCGAACATAAGAAAATTTCAATATGCTGGCCTAGCTGATGTCTTGAACCATTCTTGCAAGTTGCTTATTTAAATCTAGTTATTGTTCCGCACAACATATTTGTATTATGAACCAAAATCATGCTTTTCAACCTGTATTTCAATTTAGTCCATGTACTTTTGAGCTTAAATTATTTGCTTAGGATGGTGCATGGTGGTGGAAATATTGACTCCCTCACCATTGATGAATGCAAAACTGGTGATTGAACACTGGTGGTGGAATTTTTTTTTTTTAAACTGGAATGCAAAACTAGTTTCATTCCATCATTGATGAATGCCAACATTGAATTGCTGCAGAGTTTTGAATATGGAAGTGTCTCACATGACAAGTGAAATTGTCCTGTGCTACTGAACATGTATGCAGTATATGGTTTAAATTTTTTGCTTTTGTTTTTTTCTTCCATCTTGCATATTAACGTAGTACGTTTGAAATATAATTCCAGGTTAGTTGATAATGATCCAAACCATACACAAGACAATAGCTATTCAAGTTGACAAGGCTCTGAGTTTGAAATGATTTGATAAGAAAATGGTAAAGGATTGAATTTTTATGGCTACCTTTCTATATTTTCTTTTATCATATTTTCTAATGTGAACTGTTATTTGACTGCTTATGTAGGGGGTATGATACTGGAGTTTGAAGATGGTGTCAATGGAGGCTTCTGAAGATGATGCAGCTGGCATGGATTTATAATGTTCTTTTCGTTTTTTGTCATTATCTTTGGTTGTTTCTCAATTATGGGACTTCTACACTGTCTTGTTTTTTATGATCTAAGTCTTGACTGTATTTTGATGAGTTGGGTGATTTGGTGATGTTGAAGCAGTCTGCAACTTTTGGGTTTCAATTAATGTGTTGATTTGATGAACAAATTTTGTGTTTGTTTTCTGAATGGGTGGGTGTATGAAAGTTTTGTTCTCTGGATTTGAGTTCTCTGCTGCATGTGATTGGATGTGAGATGGGTGTTATGTGATATGGTGGCAATTTGGTGCCATTCAGGAGAACCCAACGATGAGGCCTTGTTTGGAAAAGGTCACTGAGATGTTGGAAGGAGTTGTTGAGATTTCTAAACCTCCACATCCTTACTTCTTGAGTTCATTTGTTAGCTGTTGAATTGATATGGTATAAGCGTCCATTGAAATGCACCTCGAGGTTGGGAAGTCTACCAAGGTTGTTTAGTATTGTCAGTTGGATCTTCTTCATATGAATAATTGCTGTAGCTACTAAGGGCATGTTTGGCAACGGTCCCCAAGTCGGAATCCTGGACGATTTTCTATGATATGAAAGAAAACCTATGTTTGGTTCCCACTTGGATCGTGGAGAGGAGACACGCCCTTGCAGCGATATCGCGGTCTTCGAACATTCTACCACCCCCCATCGGATATCGTCAATCTGCGTTTTTAAAGGCCAGGGTATATAAACCCAGTTTCTGCACAGAAAGCATCCCCAAGTCCTTTTCGATCCTCAAACCCCTTTCTCCCAACCTCTAACCCTTCTCTTCTACTGCTACGACTGGACTCCACCGACAACGGCAACGACCGCTCTCCCCCACTCCTCTCCGTCTGTCAGCAGCGATTGGAGGCTCTAGCTGCTGCTGCGATTATTGTAAGTGCTCGAATCGATCTAATATTTTTCTTCTTTCTTTTTCTTCTTGCTCTTTCTTTGAAGATTTATTTTGTTTTTTTTTTTTTTTTATCTCAGATGAGTTTGGATGGAGATGTGGAGAGATTGAAGGTTGAAGTGGCAGAACAGAAAAAATCCAAGCTGCAGCTGCTAGACCTTGTGGAGCAGAAAACATAGAGATTTTGGAAAAGAACGCTCTATCAAGACCTATCTGGACAAGATTGTATGTATTTCTTCTTCTTCTTGTTCCTTTTTTTTTTTTTTATGTTGCTTGTTTTATTTTATCAGTTCAAAGCATTTATGTTGTACATAGGAGATTTGGTAGCTTAGGTATACATTGGTGTTTGAGTTGTATCGGTTAGGATGAGAAAGCCTACTACTAATAGAGAGAATGTTTAGGAGAAATGGTGTGAGGTTGTTCTGTTAGCTGATGGCCTTTACAGATGATTTTGTTAATATGCTCACAGACGGTAAAAAAAATAAAATATTCTTTTAGGAATCATAATATGGATGGTTGAGATTAGCTGCATCATGAAAATGTTGTCTGATCATTTTCCAGAGTAGACGGATTGTCTTCTCCAGTTGGTATGCCCAATAGTGCTCATTTATGCAGTTGTTCCACCTATACTCTCTCCTTTAATATGTTAGGAGACTACTTACAAAAAACAGAACTATATTTATAGATAACTATAATATGGTTACATTGCTGATAAAAAAGATTGTAGATGCTAGATAATTTTGTGACGTTGAATTCAGCTAACAGATAAAGAGGTAAAGGTGATGATACCTTCACCATAAATGTTGTACATCAGAGTTGGTAATAGATGATACCTTTACCATAAGGTGATGATACATTAGTATCATTCTAGCATAAATACATGAACATAGTCTACTTCTTGCTGTGAGTCAATTTTCCATTCAACATTAATTCATACACTAATCATGAATTGCCTTTCATCATCTTATTGAACCAAACCAGGGCAACACAAATGAAACTGCAGAAGTGATGCATCTTGCAAAGCAGAGAAAAGGGTACTAGGAACAGAACAAGGAAGATCAAGTTATCAGAGTCATCTTTGTTTAAGCTTGTTGGTGCTGCAGATGTGTACAATTTGGAGGTAAAATGGCAGTGGGTGATCCTTTTGTAGTTCCTTTCGTATGTCTATAGATCATTTTGTACTTCCTTTTGTATTTCTATAGATCCTTTTGTATGTCTCTGTAATGTTTCTATCTTTAATATATATATATATATATATTTCTCCTATTTCCTAGCAATAACAAAACGAAAAAATGTTGGTGATGTTTGAAATAAGTTGTGAAAACAATGGGGCAGGTGATTGTGGGTAGGCCCAACCTACTTTTAAGTTATGGTGAAACAAGCCACCTTTTGGTTCCGGCCTTTCAATACAGAATAAGATATTTGGATGCTCATTCTTATCCATCTTGGACTAACTAAAAGTTTCCATTGGATTAAGAAGGCTTGGGGAATGGCACCACATCGCTGGGAATACACCTTTTGAATTTCCACATCAGTGTGTTGATTCTTATTTTTATTTCTACGTGTGTTTAATGTGGCATGCACCTTGAAGGAATGCCCCTAGCCAGTTATAAATAATTACTTCCATTGTTCTTTAACCTCTTCCATTCTACAGGAGGTTGTTTATTTTCTTCTCTTTGTTGGTCTTTTTTGGGCATTTTAATATGGTTATAAATAATTTGTGAATGAATACTAACAAGATTGTTTCCCATGATGGCTGAGGATGTGATCTTGGATGCGATGGGCTTAAGTTCAGTAGAGGTAATTCATATCTCTAGTGTGAGCTCTGTTCTTTAAATTATTCTTGTTTTACCTGTTTGGTTGATATTTCATTAACTGTACTGTTTTTTCTAATTAGATTGCCTTTTGTGATTGTTCTATTCAAATAATTGGTTTCTGACTTGTGACAGGTCTGCGTAAATTTGGTGAGTGGAACCCATTTAGCTCTTCTGTTTTTAAGTTTTGTATCTAACCCATTTAATTCTACATGTGAACAGAAGTTAGAAAACCTTCATCCTGCATAAGAAAAGCAGCTTATAAGGCATTCTTCAGGTGGTGTTACTTCTAGCAACGATGAAAATGTTCTTTCTTGATTTTTCAGTACTTTCCCATGTACCTGGACAGATTTTTGTGTTATTGAAAAATAAGCTCTTTCACATATGGGATATTAATGTTGAGATTTCAATTGATTTCCTCATTGGGTGTATACAAAATTATGGTGGAAGCTTGTAATATTACTGTCACAATATATTGTCCATGACTCCATTAGCTGGTCATTTCTAGACGTTCTATTTCTGTTAGAATCTGGTTTTGGTGGCCTGGTGGAAGGGCTTGAATACTAAATGCTTGCGTTGCAGCATGTGTTCATCCAATATTGGTATAGTTTACTGCTGGGATACAGTTTGACTGTCTCATGTTCTAATAGGTTCAATTTTCTATAACTCCAAACAATAATCTCATTGCATCTTTAAGTATCAGAAGTAATGTGTCTCTGTTGTTGATGTTCTCTAATTCGTTTTTGTTATGTTCAGAAACTTGATGCAGCTGCTGTTGATAATGGAGCCAAACCAAAGGCAGCAGCTAGACAGACAGCTGCTATGATCAAAACCTGAACAACCTGTAAAAGTAATCGAAATCAACTCAAATTCAGAAGAAGGAAACCAACAACTTTACAAAGTAATCGAAACACATGATAGTTGCCCCCTTTTGCCATATTTTCCAACCGAAGAGACTGACAACTTCATCCACTTGCACAAGGTGTTTGGGGTCAGCACTTTGGATTTCTCCATGAATGGAGTGGTGTTTTATATTTGTATTTTTTGTAGGGTTATGTTCACTTTGTACTAAATATGTTATAGTGTTGGGTTCATTTTGTAATGAATGCTCTTCTATTTAATAAAAGTTACCCTTAAGCCAAAACATTAATTTGGGATTACTGATGTAAATTGATGATCGTGATAAATAAAATCTACCATTGATAAGGATGTAATATGAAGATGTATGCATGTTCAATAGCATCTATTTTAACCATCTTCTTTAAATATTTCTAAAATTTGGAGCTATTATAAATAATTCCAAATAAAAATAGAATCGTTCCTAATTGATTGGATTGGGCTAAGGATGATCTTTTTACTATTGATTGGATTGAGGCATTTGTTTTGAATAAAAGCTGAGCTTTATTGAGTAATATGAGTCAAGTGCAATGCTCCATCACTCGACTGTCTTGTGTTTTTTTATCTCTTTTTGGATAAACAACTTGATTGTTTTGTGATACTGTGTGTTTGAGTTGCTTTGGCTGAAAACTTTGCTTCTTTTGTTTTTAAGTTTCATTTGGAGTAAAAAAATTACCACTATTTTTAAAATAAATGATGCCTTTTTCTTAACTTATATGACGGCACATTTTTAAGACGACCATTACGGTTTAGGGCTGTCGTTTTGTAGATCCAGATTCTTTGTTTCGTCCATATAGGGAGACCCTGTTTTGACGAAATAGGGGATCTGTTTCCGTCGTTTTTAGTGTCCACGGGCATTGTGGGAGTTGATTATTAAAGATAATGGAAGAAAGGGTTCTCTATATGAAGAGATTATATAATGTTTTATTTTGTAGGTACCTAAATAGGTCAAAAAAAAAAAAAATGCTTTCCCGTTAAGGGGAGACTGTTAAAATTTTCATAATTCTTTTTTTATATTTACAAAATGGTTTTTTTATGATGAATTAGAGGATATGGAATTATTTTTGGGTTATTTAAATGGATTTGAGATGGATAAATTTGGACTTTTTTTTTTCTTTTGTAGATTCCTCTCGTTACCAAACGTGGATCCATCGCCGATTCCTCTGTGCTCGCCAAACGTGGAATGCGATGAATCATCTCCCTCATAAATCCTCAAAGAAGAAAGTCTAATTCCGCGGAACCAAAGATTCCTTCGAAGAGGGGATTCCTCTCCCGTCACCAAACGTGCCCTAAATGCATACAAGTTTGCTTCATTAGGAAAGTTCCCTGTTGAATTTCACTTAATCTTAGGGATACACATTATACACCTTTAAATCGATCATGTGCTGAAAAATAACCAACATTTTTACCCGTTTAAATCCAACAGTACATATCACCCAAATCAAAGCAAAATCTTGACAGATTCCCATACTTAGTTTTTAAAGAATAATTGTCCTAATTTCTTATGCAAACAACATCAAAACCCTGACAAAATCCATCCATATTATGGTTAGCTGAAACAAGTGCATAGCCTGGCCAAAACAGAGCAGTAGATTCACACTGCAGATATATGCCCACTAAAAGGGCTAAAGCTTTATCATCTTGGCGGTTTTTCACAAAATCTGAGGCATGCTGCCTTACCATCTTAATTTTCTAGATCTCACACCTATGGATGTTCAGAATATTAAGTAAAGATGAATACTCGCCCAATGAACATGAGTCACTTATGATGGATGAACACTCAACCCAAATTTGCTGGTTACTTGGATTCATTAATTTGTCAGACTGTCAATAATATAACAAAATATTAAGCAAAACAATAAGAAAAATAACTACATCAACTCGATTGTTTTGTCCATTTTTCACAAACCAAATATATGCAGCAAAAAGAACAATGAAAAAAATACAGGCAAATCCATTTTCACGTTTGTTGCGCTCTACAATTCTCTTAGACAGAATTTCTAGCCTCATTTCTTCAATGGAGCTTTTAATTTCTTCCATTTGGCTATGCCCTGAATTTGAGTTGGGAATACTTTTCGACACAACTTCAATTTGGCCATGTCTTGTATTTGGGTTGGGAATACTTGCCGACGAACTTCATCCATCCAAATTAGAAGACAACAACCTATTTCTCCCAGTAATAAAATGCATCATAATATAAATGATATTGTAGTTCTCAAAAAAGAATATATAAATGACTGATGTTCGAATGTTAGCTTACATGCATATCTAGACATTTCCAAAATTTACGCCCAGGGTTCTTATTCTTATTTGTACGAGAAGTCTTTGAAATCATAGACCTGTATCCACATGGGTACTGTGGAGCCCATTTTAAGTTTTGCAATGAATGTGACGATGACCTACCTACATATGGTGGAGGTTGTATGTTAATTCATATTACATTGGACATACGTAAGATTTACATATTAGGCCAAAATAAAAATATTTCAAATCACATACTTGAAGATGACACGCGTAACGACGATCTCTACTTGAACTTTCCGACACCCCTCAGGTTTCCACTACAACAAACATACCCTTCACAATTATAAATTAAAACACCCAATATAAATCAATAAGGCAGTACAGGTGCAGGTGTCTGCAGTATCCAAAGAAAACTAAGAATATGATGCACATCAATTCTACTACAAAATCCGCTCCATGATGACGAGAATCAGTATAAGAAGCACATATCTAATCATTTAATTACAGCAAAGAAAATCAAAATACAAATAAAATTAGAGCACATATCTAATGATGACGAGAATTCTATTAGACGAAACCATATAACAAAAGAAAAGGGTATGGGCTGTTTGGAAGATAAGATTTTCTTCCTTGGTCCAGTACTGTGTAATGAATTGTGACGAAGAGTAGCCAACTGATGGAATCTCAATACAAATGATGGTAATCAATAAAGGAATGGGTTTTACAGTATCTTTATTGAAGAGATCAACCAAACCCAACTCGTCAAATTCAATCAACACCCATCTACCTCTCTCATCAAACCCACTTCATATCATACAACCCAGGTAGGGCTACTTTGTACTTTATTTCTTCCCTTAAAATGGCACAACTGTAAGGATCACGAAACATCAGAATATTGGAAGAAAAGCACACCTTAAATCACGTACAAATAGAGACCCAGCTCAGTTTTTTTTACTTTTGCTTTTGGCTCCCAGAAACCCTAGTTAGCACTTAGCTAGCAAAGAGAGAGAGGGAGACGTTGCCACCTTTGGAAGACACATAAAGTGGAAGATCTGAGCTGGGTTTCTTTTAGTTGAAAACATGGCCAACGATAAGCAATCAGACATTAGTTCTGGGTACGACAATCAATCGACTGAGTGACCTGAATCAATCCCAGATCCAAATGCTCAATAATCTGTGAGTAGATATCTGAGATTAGGATATGTGGGGAGGAGAAATAAACAATTGAAAGAGAAAGAGATAGGGAGAGAGATAGGGAAGGAGAGAACAAGAGAGGGAACGGGGGCCTTGCTCACCTGCTGTTCGGTTGGGCGATGGCATCAGCGGACGTTCGCTAGAGAGAGGTGCATGAGAGCTAAACAGAGAAAAACGATCGGGATGGAACAAAGCCTTGCTAACCTGCCGTTCGGTCGGGTGAGCTGTTGTCGGGAGAGAGAAAGACGACCGGGATGGAAGAAGCTTGGGAGAGGGAAACAGAGAGAAAGCTCGCTTTTCGTAGTTGTCTGGGCGGGGCACGCGAAAAATTTTCATTTTGGTAGAGGCTTGGGCGGGCTTTAAGTCATTTTGACTCTTTTCATCTTTCACACATACGTTTGGCATGATTGAGCGGATGATCTCCTGCACGAACTGAGGAGAGGGGGATACACAGCTCTCTAAATATATATATATATAGGGAAACCCTCTCCTCAGCTCACGCTGAGGAGAGGGTCCGCTCAACACGTGCGGTCCAAACGCATGGCATCAAGTGGTAAAAAAAAAAAAGCCCCGCCCATTTAGTTCTCATTCCCGCTTGTTTTAGTAGAGAGATAAGAGGAGAGGAGAGAAAAGGAACTTTCCTCTCAACTTCGGAATCTTGACCCTGGGCAAGAAAGAGGAGAGGGGGTTTGTCCCCAACCAGGGCCGTGATCTTGTATCTTCTCCTGGTATGTGAATACTGAACAGAGTCTCAAGATCTCAAGTTCTAATCTGAGTTTCTTATTCTGGCGAAGTGCAGCAACCGACCGCGAGAGGAGACCGGAGTCCGGAGATCCACACCCTGGCTCCTTCTCTTCCGATTGGCAACTAGACGACCTCAAAGCTTGTTGTCCGTCTCTTCTGCTATGCACTCCCTCCCTTCCTCCGCCCCCACTCGTTCTGTTGTGTTTTTTTTCCTTCCTGTTATGTGTAATTTTCTTTTATTTCCTATTGAGTTTGGGATTTTAGAGTTTGTGGTGAGGATCTGAGGGTTTTTTTGGTTGGTTTGTTTGATTTGAGTCTTTGGGTTTGAGATTTCAGGGTTTATGATGGGGAGTGTTTGATCTCCTCCCTTCATGTATTTACATGGATTTTTAGCATTAAAGAAAATGCATTTTACTCTAATCTGGCTTGCCCAATACATCTTCTTCTAAGCAGAAGTATGTACCATTTAACATCATTATTTTGTTAGCGTAACTCGAGGCTTCTGGTTGGGCACAGGGACACAGCTTCACTGGCTCATTGAATGATTTCACATGAAACAAAGGCCTGTTGCTGGTTGGAAAAAATATTTTTGGATACCCACTTTTGGTTTACATTCTGACCACTTACAAAAACATAATCCTAGGTATTTCATTCAATTACATAAACAAAGATAACGTAATTGGGTGTATCCACTCTCTTGGACGGGTTTAATTACTGCTCCATGAACCACGACCTGGGTCTCTGAAACGAATTGGGTGTTGTGACCAAAATTTTCATAATGTAATATTCAGATTATAAATCAATCATGATTAAGACCTGTACCCGGCTTATCAATGGTTTAAAATCTTAGATTGTTAATTGAAAAATGGACCTGATGGTTGCGAGAGTAGTTGAACTGAGATTACAAATGTCCCCATCCCAATGCAAAGGCAAATGTCCATCGCTAAGTTGAGAGGAAATCGAATTTTATGAGTAGCAAATTTGCAAATTGAAGACATTTATGGAACTATCAGTTGATGAAATGAATAGAGATCATTCAAGAAGCAAGCCATTATGCCTTGAAGGGTTCCAAGGTCCGAACCATTACTTTTCAAGAGCATATAAAAACTAAATTGAGCACTTGGTAACTCTATGATGACTAGAAATCACTATTAACATTCCGAGCATAACTTTTAGTCTATAACAACATATACAAAAACAGCCCCGTGATGGATCCTAATTTGAAATAAAAGTGAAATAAGAGGAGGTTAAAAAAGGGAGATGCTCTCACCTTATTATGAGAGATAAGGTGGATGCCTCATATCCATATCCAATGCCAATAATTTGAATGTGAGAGCCCTCACCTCTATCTCTCATAGTAAGGTTAGAGATATCTCATAGGAGCATCTCCAGTTAAAAAGAAAAGGGTCATAATGGAATATTTAAGTTGCACACGAAGTAACCAATCAGGCCTACTAGGGTGCATCTTCAGAAAATCCATAATCAAAAGGGCCAGTTGCATGCGAGTTGGAGTTATTGGCTGTGCCAGTCCGTTCTGGACTTCTAACACAAGCCACAGTTCTGTCCCCAGTTTCACCCCTGGAATCTAATATGAAAACCATCAATTGCAAACCCATATGCATAAAAACTCAATTAATACACACCAAACCTATTCAGGATTGCAGGAATCAGACCTATATAGATAGACCATCTCAATATCAACAGAAAATTTTAACTTCCATCTGCTGTTAATTAAACTCTACAATAAATCTACAAAATAAGTCCGCATTCATCATAACAAAGCCACATTCAAATTAGCTCAGCTCAATGAGTTATTCAGTTGGAAATAAAAACAGCCCAAGTTCAAATCCCCATCATACGCTAAAATCTCTAACCCAAAGACTCAAATCACACAACCCTACCGCAAAACCCCCCTCAAATCCCCACCACAAACCCTAAAATCCCAAACCCAGACCCTCAAATCCAACAAACCCAACAGAAAAAAAAAAAGAAAAAAAGAAAAATACACATAACAGGGCATTGAACATGAGCTGGTAGAAGAAAGGGAAAAAAACACTTCAGAACGAGGGGTGGAGGAAGGGAGGGACAGAAGAGACGGACGGCAAGCTTTGAGGTCGTTTGGTTGACAACCAGAGGAGAAGGAGACGGTGTGTATCTCCGGACTCCGGTCTCCACTCGCAGTTAGTTGCTGCACTTCGCCATAACAAGAAGACTCAGATTCGGATGACTATTCCTGTGAAGAGGAGGCCGTCACGGGTTGCAGTGCACACATCCATAATCTTTCAATCTTCACATACAAGATCACAGCCCTGTTGTAGTCCTCTTCGTTGTGCAAGAAGCAGACTTCACATTTTTGCTCACGTTATAGATTCCGGATTGGAGACAAAGCCCTCTTCTCTTTTTTCTTGCTCACGGTGAAGATTCTGGATTGGAGAGGAAAGTTCCTTTTCTCTCCTCTCTACTGTACTGAAACAAGCGGGAATGGGAAACTAAATGGGCGGGATGTTTTTTTTTTACCACTTGATGCCATGCGTTTGGCCTGCACGTGTTGAGCGGACCCTCTCCTCAGCGTGAGCTGAGGAGAGGGTTTCCCATATATATATATATATATATATATATACGAGCAAGGCTCCCCTAAGCTCAAGTGTGTGGTGGGGCTCACTTGAGGACCCACATGGGGATGGGGGTGGGGAGAGGGGGGAGGGGGATTTCAAGGACTCCTTAGGATCTTCCTCCCTGCAAAAAATCAGTCACAACCGTAATTTCTATCATCTCCATATGGGCCCAAGAGTTTAATGGTCAACAATCCATTCGGATTGATATATAGTCAATCCAACGGTCCAGTAAACTCGGATCTTATCAAAAGTTGGTGGACATGTGCAATTTAAAGAGGGTCATGTGTTTGGTCCATTTGGATGGACTAAAGGTGAGCCCCACAAGCACGAGCTTACGAAATTTTCTCCCTAAACTAGAGCTTAGGAGAGCCTTGCTCTATATATATATATATATATATCTAAGGGAAAGGTCCCTTCAAACACGTGTTCGTGTGGAGGGTCTGAGGTAGTGAAAGCCCGCCCCGCCCAAATGCCACAAAAACATTTCGAAGCCCTTTCCATTTGAAGCTCTCTCTCAGTTAACAAAACCCTCCATCTCTCTGCCCTCCATCCGAAGCTTCCTCTCCGTACGTCAACCTAATCCTCTCCCGACCCTCCACCAGGTACCGGCTCCGACGCCGTGTCCACCAGCTCCGTTGTCTTTCCCGCACCTCTCTCTCTCCCGCGATCGTCCGCTAGGCCCCAACCTCGACCCCAACCGACTGCACAGCCCTCTCCCCCTCTATCCCGAGCTCTCCCTCCCACACCTCTCCCTCTCCCTGCGACTGCATGCCAGGTGAGGTCCCTTTCTTGTCGTCTCCCTCCCTCCCTCCCTATTCTTTTTTTATTTCCTTTAAATGAATTGTAACCCGTACAAATAGATTTTTTTTTTTGTGCACGGTTTGGGTTTTATTAGATTTGAGGGATTGGGTTTGGGATTTTAGGGTTTGTAGTGGGCATTTGAGGGTGTTTTTTTACCCTTGTTTGGTTTGGAAATTTGATGTTTGGGTTGTTAAGGGTAGCAGATGTTCTTCTCGTGATTCACTTGTCACAATGTTAATATAATCCTCTATAAAACGAGCTATTGAATACAAGGTTAGGTTCTTCCATCAAGGAACCCAGCGCTGGCCCTGAGATTTTTGGGGCCTAAAGCAAAGATTTCAAAAGGGGCCCCCTTATATATTGTATATGAAAATTAGCTTTAAAAAAATTGGTCATAAATTAATCATTACAAAAATTCAAAACATATATATTAGAAAAATCAATAGCCATACATCACTTCAATTCATTTAAACACTACTCTTCTAGCATTTTTTTGCTTCAAATATACTAATCAAAGCTGTTGTAATCAATCTATCAACCATGACCTTCTCAATTGACAACATAGCTAATCCATTCAATCTTTCCTATGATATAGTTGACCGAAGGTAAGACTTGATCAACTTTAACTTTGAAAAACTTCTTCCCCAGAGGCAACTGTAATTGGTATAGTTAGTAATATTCTGTATGCAATCCATGTAATGAGAAAACAACCATCCATTCACCTTCAAATAATTGAGCACATCAATTGGCTTTGTTGTTTCTTTTGGCAAAACTTCTTTCAACACTTTCAATTCTGAAAATAAGTCTCTCCCATCAATATTAGAACAACGCATCCTTGCTCAAAAAAGTTTCAAGATTAGCACAATAGGACATCAAGCTTCATCATTGGTAGCATTTAAATTCTTCAAATCAAACAAAAATTCAAAAGTTTTCTCATATACTTGAAACTGTTCGAATCGGCTTGAAGTGATGAAAGAGCTTGATCTACAATATATAAGAAATACTTCACTCTAAAGATTCTTCAGCTGACTGTGTCGCCTATCACTATTGTTCTCGTCAAATCGTTTCTTTCTATATATGATTCGTTTTTCTTGAAATGTCGGCTCAACATTCATTCTAGCTGCAACCTTTTTAACTTCAATCATGGCCTCTACAAATCCAGTTTCTCTATACTTTTCAATAAATGCAATAAGTCATTTCAACTGATCAACAGCAACATCTATGTGCATGTCTTCGTTTTGAAAGCCCTTGCTAACGGAATTAACATCAAATAATAGATTGTGCCAAATAATCATACCAACTAAAAAATCAAAATTGCCAATTCCATATTCTGCTAAGGACTCCGTATCATTCTTTGTTTTCGGATCTTCAGTAGTGTGGGCCAATTCAACTAAAGCATCTCTTATTTGTGGGGCTTGGTATCTTATAACTTTAACACTTTCCACACGACTTTCCCAACGTGTTTCCGACAATGGCTTGACCATGAAACCTTCTACATTATCTTTCAACACTTTCCACCTCTTTGGCGAAGATGAAAACAATAAGTATATTCGTTGTACCACTCCAAAGATAGATGTAGCATTAGGACAAGAGTTAGCTGTCGCACCCCGAAACCGGGCCCTGTAGTGATCCGATCTCGGGATGCGAAATTTTAAAATTTATTTAAAACTTTTTCTTTTCCCAAGATCCATGTGAATGAGGATAACAAAATTCATCATGTCCCAAATATTTTGCGGAAGCTAGTCATGGCGTTGCGACCCAGAGTCCGTGGCCATCGGATTCCGTGTCGCACTCAACCAATTCATAAAGCCATCAAATGAGCCGACTGGTACAAATCATAAATCATAAAATACTGAGGCTGGTAGTAACAGGACTCTGTATTTCCCACATATTCAAGTTACATTAACAAGTGTCTTAATTACAGCCCAGTGAAAAGGCTAACAAAGTCATACAAAATATCCAACTAAATAGAAATACTACCCCCAATATTTAGATACAAACTCCGGTGCCAACTTGACATCTAGATGATATCAATGGGCAGCCTCTCGCGTCAGAACGGCGGCTCAACCGCCTCTCTGATCAAACACCTAAAAAAGGGAAGAGAAAGAGTCCTGGCTCCAAACAAAGGGGGTCAGACACGACGGTCTGGCAAGCAAAATTCAGATAATATGATAATGGGCATTTGTAAAATATTATGAAATAATTGTAAATCCATTTAAAGAGTCTAAACAATAATAGTAATAAATCATGATAAAACAATTGAAAGACTGAACGTAAGTATCAAAGCAAATAAATGAACAGTATCTGAAACATAAATATTTTAAAAAGATAAAAGACTACGTAAATATTTAATAATTAGAAATACATTTAAAATCCTAGATAATAGATACAATAAGATAAAAGATCGATTTCTTGAACATAAACAAATCCAAAGACTATAATAAGCTGAAACAAACAAGGATCATAAAACCAAATATCAAATGATAAAACATTGGCAAACCACATATAATTATATTCTCCTATTACCGAAGTAACAAGAGCAGACAGAATCGTAGCCACCACTCGTGGGACCAGAACGAACAAAGTCGTTATCAAACAGAACCGTAGCCACTACACGTGGGACCGGACAAAACCGTTGCCTTGGTCGGTACAGACAGAATCCAAGCT